>VZTU01011525.1:7499-96228 GCA_013400835.1 Zapornia atra
CCTGCCTGTGGCAGGGGGTTGGAGCTCTGTGATCCTTGGGGTCCCTTCCAACCCATGCCATTCTATGATTCTATGGTTCTATGACTGGGGCATAATTGCAAGGGAAAGCACATAGCTTTTAGAAGTTCTCTTTTCATTACCCCCCCAACAAGTGTGGGATACCTAGATAAATGTCTTCTCTCTGGTATCCTGTGATAGGATGTATGGAAATGATTCAAAGCTGGGCCAGGGGAGGTTCAGACTGGACATGAAGAAGGAAGGATTTCTTTAAAAGATGGTGGTCAAGAACTGGAGCAGGATTCCTGGAGAGGTTATTGATGCCCAAGCCTGTCAGTTTTTAAGATGCATTTGGGCAGTGCCCTTAACATGACTTAACTTTTGGTCAGCCCTGGTTAAGTAGTTGGACTTGGTGAATGTTCTAGGTGCATTCCAACCGAAATTATTTGGCTCTGTTGTGTTCTATCATATCCTATCATTGCAATAGATGTTTGTGGCCCTTTCATACATGCTCTCTTCTCTTGTTGCAGCTATATTTTGTGAAAGGCTGTGGTGGTTAGACAAGGAGGCAGGGGATGGCTGCTGGAAGGGCACACCAGGGCTTGGAAGAGCTCTGCCCTCTGCTTGCCGCACAGACGTGGAGCGTTGGTGGACTTGGCTGTGACCTGGATTTTTGTGCCAACGCAGTCATCCAATGGTTCAGATTGGTGCCTTGTGGCGTCCAACTCCCATTGCAATTTTTCATTTCTGTGATGGCCATGAAAATCTTGACAAGAACTAGTTCTCACAGGCACTATGCTAATACTAATATTGACTCTAGACTAATTTTAAAGGAGTTGTTATTTTTTGTCACACTCAGCTGAACCACTCAAGTAGTAGACGGCAAACATGGATGTTTTAGATTGTTTTAGGCCAATTTGAAGCAACATAGTTTGGAAAGAATTGCTGTTTTCTTGGACTGTGGAGCTGCAGATAGATTCCAAGCTTATTTAAAACTCACCATGGTAAGGTGTTATGGCTCAGATATCTAAGAAATAAGAACTATTAAAATCTAATGAATGCAAGTCAAGCTTTTCGAATGCACAGTGCACAGAGGTTATTTGATAGCTTTATAGTGCAAAATCATGTTGTAACAAAGGGTTAATCTGGTGGTGTGACTATATACAAGATAATGAACTGCACCTCCAGTGATATCAGCCCAATACCATTGAAATCCTGGTTGTATAAGTGATCTATTTGTCTCCACTGGAAAGCTTTACAAGAGTAGGCTACTTGTGTGACTAAATATTTGCAGGGTTTGGCCTTGAGCTTGTGCAGTGCGATGGAAATTCAAAGTGCTGTAAATGTTTTTAGTAGAAGAATTTTCCACTTCAGAGCATAAGGAAAGCAGGGAGAGTAAGAGGGAGATAACGTTACTAAACCTGAAGATTACGGCCAACATAATATGTGTCAGAGCAGCAGGTATATATGGATATGTATACACACACACATGTGGAAAATAGATGGAGATATCTGCGGATCTCTGTGGATATACAGACAGATGTGGTTAGATAAACATATGCGTGTGTTTCTAAATATTGTATTCCAGGTTTTCTATTAATGAACTTCCCTGTTCAGTAACAGTGCCAGGTATGAGATTCTTATACCTTCTAGCTCTTTTGGAGTTGAGTGCTAATCATAATAATGCATTTATAAATAAAAGTCTAGGCAGAGCTGTGAATTTAGAGGTTAATATTTGAATAACCCAAATAATGCATTTATAAATAAAAGTCTAGGCAGAGCTGTGAATTTAGAGGTTAATATTTGAATAACCCACTGCTTGCTGTAGGTTCCAGTATCCAGCAGTGGAGGAAATCCTGCCTTGCAGCTCTCAGTGCGCATTCAGCCCCACTTTTGAAAGATTCTGCCTGGTGCTGGGGATGCCCTGTGTGAACATCTTTGTCTAATGAAGCTCAGCACTTGGCAGGGCTCGATTGCTAGATTTCAATGAGGAAAAATAATTCAATTCTCATGAGTCATCTCTCTATATCCTGTAGCAGGAAGGCTGACTTTGGATCAAACCTTATTAAGTTTAGGACTTTTATGAAAGTCATTCTTTTCCCAGGGAGATGCATGTTACAGGTTTGCAGATGCATTTGTGTTGAGTAGCTGTGGCAATATATTAAAATACTTTAATGTATATAAAAACATAAATACAGATGCATCTATATGTTATATATAAAAATGCACATGTATACGTCATATATATGCAAAAACATAAATATATATGTGATTGAGTATATATATGTGTATACCATCAGCAGTGAAGAGAAATATTTAAAACCCCAGGGATGACTAGATCTTAGAGTGGCACAAATGTCTTGGAGCTATGATTTACCAGTGTGTGATTTATCAGGCAGCGCTGTCTGTTCCTGCTCTCTCAGGACTGTCCCAGTGCTCCAGGAGTGAAAGGTGAAACCAAGGAATGGTTGCATAAAAAGTACTGCATTCACTTTGATAGCAATGGAGTAGCAAGAGCATCTGAAATGTGCTGTTCTACTTTCAGCAGCTAGCAGCTCAAACAAATAGCTCATCAGATGGCTACCAGTGTCCATGGTGGGGGGTTATTTCCCCTGGGCACCAAGTCATTATCAAATACAATCTCAACACAACCGGTTTTGATTAGGTTTTACCCTGTGCCCATGTATTTTTGAAATTAAAGGCTGTGGCAAGTGTTGACTCTGCTCTTGGAAAAATTTGGGGTTTTTTTCTTTTAATTGCAGGTTCCTATTGTGGACAGCAGTTAGGCCTTGCTGTTTTAAGTTTGAGCAAGTTCAAATTAAAATTAAATTTCTAGAAATTACTTCTGGTGTAATGCAGTTGTGCCTGGCAATAGTTTATATTACACTTATATTACAGCTGGCAGTAGTATTCTGGAAGCTCCCGTTCCTGGAGTCATGGTAATCTCTTTTCATTCAAAAAAAAAGGGGTAAACTGCCAGCTTTTGTGGTTGTAGCACAACATTGAAAGATTGTGAACACTAAGGGCTTAAAAACTAGCAAAGCAAAGAAAAAGATTCACAATGTGTTGCAAGTTTTAGGGAAGTCACCTGATGTGTGCGGGGGAGTTTTTGCCTGACGCCAGAACCCGGGTGTCGATTCTGCTGCAGCCCTGCTGGGGTAAGGTGTCGGGTCCCTCCCTTCCCGGCTGAGCATCCCCTATTAATGAAATGTAACGCTTTGGCAGAGGTTCTGTCTTGCCATTTACTTTTCTGAAAATCTGGCTAGGGTGCCTACACTAATGCAGGAGGGCCCGTTGTTTGCACAGACTTACCCTGCTGATGACAGCTTAATAAGCTCCTTTATTTTGTGTTTTTATTCAGTAAGCTTGCCAGCTTTTGTGTAGGGGCTGACCTCTGCTTTCGCACTCCCTCCCCGCCCCAGCTCCTCTGAAAGGGGCGCCTCTGTCCCCATAATTTGTAGTAAAAGGGAGTTGTAAAGGGAGGTGAACTGACCGGCTGTAGGGACATGGGCTTCTACAAAGCAATCCAACTTTAGTCGGAGCTCAGCCCGTATGCCCAGCGTGCCTAAAAACTGGTGAAGTCAGTGGGAGCTTTGGCTGGATAAAGACTAATGCAGGACCGAGCCTTTATGACCCAGAAAATCCAAACAAGAGAGGGAAGGCTTCGGTAAACAGGGCTACTCAAAATGAATTATGGCAAACGATGTGAGAACAGGTCAACATTTCATATCTGGCATATGTTTTTCTAAACAGACGGAAAGGCATCCCAATATTGTGACTGTTTGCTATTAGATTCTGCACACAAAAAAAATCTATTGGGGTGGCATTTAAATGCAGTGAGTTGAGATAGCAAAAAGATGTGGGATTGTATTTCTTTCCATTCATTTAATTGGAACCATGCTGAAAAGGCGTATGAAAACCATCACTCTTGAATATGTCTGAAGTGTAGCTTTGCGATGCTGAGAATGATGTCCAACCTAATAGAATTTCAGATAGAGGAGATATTTTGGCTCATCATTTGCTTCCAGCTATATTCAGTTTCCCCGTGTGGTTATTTCTCTTGTTATTGTATGCATCCAGCTATCTGTTTCTTACTTCACCGTCTGGGAATACAAGCCATTTTGTCTAATTTCAGAACTTAAAAAGGACTGGACAGAAAACAAAAATGAAGATGGGGGGGGGAAAAGTTATTTTGAGTGGTACCTCTGTACTACTTGTTTCTGTGACTTAATAAGTCAGCTTCTTAAACAAAAAAGCCTAAGAATTACTGCCTTGAGATATTTTGCATCTATATATATTCTGTATTTTGTAACATCTGTATGCTGGGTGGTGGTTCATCAGGAGGGGATGAATGCAACCATTTTAGATGCTTAACTGGCTGTTGGGACTTGCCCAGTTTGTAATCATGGTAATTGCACATACAAATATGGCCGTGTAATTACATGGGCATTTTTGCATTTAGTTTCAGGAGTTCATTTAGAAAAACACAAATGTGGCCCAATAAATCCTTTATATCTCAGCCTTCCGTGCTTTTATAATTCCATATAATTATCCTGTAACACTGCATCCGAGAGGTTTCACTTAAGGAAAAGCAATAAAGAGCTCAGGTTAGATTATATATTTTTTGAGTCAGACCTATGCTAACTTTCTCAGTATTGTGTTTTTTCAGCTTGTATGATTAGGTTCAGCAGTACTCGTGCGAGAAAATTTTCTTGTGAGAATAAAGAGCAATTTAATATGAAACCAAAACTAAATGGGGTAATTTTAAGCTTCCACGGTGACTGAAGTGATTAAATGGGCATTGATATAGTAAAATATACACCAAATACTCAGATACTCGGGCAGTGGAGACTTTTGCCAAGGTACAAATTGGATACTAAAATGAAGGAGTTACTCACAAGCAAGTTCCAGCTCTCAGAGGAAAAAAATCTAAATCAATATTATTGCCATTAGCATTCACTGATTGAGATAAAATAGGTACAAATAGGTACTGTAATTCATGACTACTCATGCGTTCATCTGCACGTAGAGAGATAATAAGACTGATTTATCGATATTTTGTGTGTACAGATACGTATCTATTATGTATTTGTAACCAAATGAGCATAAAATTGTTGTTTATCTTCCGTATTTTTATTCCTGGAATGGTTTTTACAAATGTTGAGAATGAGTAACGGAGAGTGATGGGGTTTTTCTGTTCATTGCTACTGCGGACCAACAGCTAACTGCAATACTGTCACTTCCCAATCTGTATTCCTTGCTAATTTCCCTCATGGCTTTTTTCCTAATGGATAGTATTACTGTGCTAAAGGCAAGAGTTGAATTCTGCAGATGATACAGAAACAGATGTTCGATTTTTACACTTAGAAGTGAGAGTTTTCAAACCTACCAGGCTTCATCTTGCCGCCTTAGTCTGTCCCCATGCAAGGGAGAAAAGAAAAACCTAGTGAGAGCTGCAGAATCCAGCTTGTCTCTGAGAAATGAATATTGTATTCAGTATTTTCATTGAATTTAAATTTTTTTGTTAGTTTGGAAGGCTTAAACAGAATTGTGCTGATGTCATACTCTAAGGCAGTTTGCAACACACGAAGATTGAACTCCTGTCAATGAGCTACACAAAAATGGTGTGTCCCAGGTGATGAGGATCGAAGCAGAGCCTGGTCTGAATGGCTCTAGATGATGAAATGATTGCTGTTGCAGTCTTTGCCGTGGTTGTGGCAGTAAAGAGAAAGGTCCGCTTTCCTATTTGAAATGTTCATGTCAACATCTATCGCAAATCTCTGTTGTGCATTGATGCCAAAATCTTTTTGGCATATTTTAAAATAAAATCTTCTAACTCCTTTTTTTTTTTTTTGAGGGGGGTGTGTGTGTGTGGTGGGTGTTTTTTGTTTAGGTTAATGTCTGTGTTTCAGCAGCTGTTTTGAAATACAGCGCCACTTTTACACCAAAAAGAAAAACTGTTTACTTCTTTTACATTTTTGGCACCCTTTTTTTCCTTTAAACGTAGACAGCTACAGTCAGAGCTAGCAGAACGGTTCATAGCAAGTCCAATATTTGCTGACTTTAGCCTTGTCTTCGCTTTTCTGTCTGAGAGGGTCACAAAGCATAAGAATGTGCTCAATACGGGAATCTGCTCAGAGTGCCTGTGTTTGGCCTCACCCTGCTCCCTCCAGCCATGGCACTCACTGCTCTGGCTCTCTGCTTTCCTGGAGGATTAGGATTGGTCCCAGTTGCAGTCTGCTTGAGCCTGCCTGCTTCTGTGGGGCTGTATCTGAGTCCCCTCAGCTCAGAAGAGACCCCTCTCAGCTTCCCTGAACTTTCTAAAACTAAAAGAGGTTTTAAAAAGTCCAATTACTCAGGGCAAGGTGGTAGAGAAATAGCAGCAGGGCATTTTTGAATGCTACATTTTCACACAGACCCTTTTACTGCATGGTTTATTTGACTGGGGGCAGAGATTACATTCAGTTTTATTTCATGTGCATGCTGTTCTGGCTGGAAAGTTGCAATCAGATCCTTATCAGGCTCATTTAACTGCCGCTCTGCCAGGGCTTGGCAGTGAGTTTGTAAAAGCCTGTCCCCCAGCCCTGTCAGACGTTGTCCCACTCCATATAAAGCAAGACATCTCTTCTGCACAGTCTTTAAATACTCTTCTTGTGCAGTTATTTGTGCAAGTGAAAATTAATCATTCAAATTTCTTCGGAAGGCAAATACAAGAAGGAGCTGGAGCATAGCCGAAATTGCCATTTAAATGCTTTTAAATTGACGAAGCTACTGGCAGATAATATTTTGGAGTATTTGCCCTTCTTTAACGATCCTGCACACAAAAGTCCAAGAATAGCAGGAGACAGTTTCTGGCTGGGAAAAGATAAGTTTTGGCATTTCAATTGTTTTTCAAGCTACTGTGTCATTGAAATACAGATTGCAACTTGATGCACAAACAGTAGTCCTATGGGAAATGTTATTAAAAGCTATTTTGCGATGTCTTTTAAGCAGAAAATCGGGTTTATTTAGGATTGCATAGGCAAGCTTTCCTCAGATAGAGTTCTGATGGTTTAATTTACTTTTTATTCCTTTAAATATTTATTGGCATAAGATCCTGGGGGGAGTTTGGGGGGGTGCAGGGAGCGCTCCGCTGGCCTTGTGATGCATGATGCCCACAAGAGGCTCTGCTAGCTAATTTTGGAGTTTCAAGGGAGCATCAATCAAGTGAGAGGATATAAAAGCTGTTGGGTGGGTGTTGAAGGTGATGCAACCTGTGGCGCTCAGCGTCTTGTAAGAAACGCTCACTTTGCACCTCTGTGCCAAGATGTGTTACACTGATATTCCCTGGTTGTGATTTTTTTCAGCTCTATGGCTATTGTTACCAAGACAGCAATGACATCCCAGACACGCTGACGACCATCACTGAACTTGGCTCACCTTTAGAGATGATTCAGCTTTTACAGACTTCCTGGGAAGACAGATTTCGAGTGAGTAACAACTGTTTTAAAAGGACTTTTAAGAGAGCAATGAATACAAAATATCATCAGGCATGAAGCAGGGGTTATGTAGTGCAATTAATGTTTATTAAACATTTGTTCTCTTATGATTGCATCTTGGTTTGGAAACAACACTTAGCACTCCCTTTCTGCAGTGTTTTAAGATAACGTGCTATTTTGTGCCTTGGCATTACCTGATTGTAGCAGGTTATATGCTTTTTACATGGTATCTTCAAACACTTCTTACTTGTTAAAGCTCGAGTCCCAGAATTTTTGGTTGAGCATTGTGTTCTGCAGCTGGGATTTAAATAATAGGAGGATGTCAGATTTCTCTCCTGATCCTTAAATAGTTGGTTTTATAATTGTTTTCTACGTCTTCATACTCTGTTCATCTTTTACTGGGGAAAAGAATGAAATAAAGGTACATGAATCTCAGACCCAGGTTATCTGCCACATTGGCAATTTGCTGGGAGCACGAAGGTCACACTTGTCCCCAACAAAGCCAGACTGCAGCAATACTTTGATCAAGACAGTGCTGTTTTGCTCAACTGGTTATCGGGACATGTTGTTAGCTGAAGTTAACTGCCTAACACGTTGAAGGCAGCAGCAGTCTTCACCCAGAACACTTTGGATTGCACGGCTCCATCTGTACCAGAAAGTTAAAAGTTCTCAGTGACCTCCTGCAGCAAGGTGTAGCCTGTGTCTGTACTACTGAGTACTTGTGCCTGTTGCAGATGGTCCCTGGGCCGTGTGGGACTGTGCCAGAGAGCAGCCTTGGTCCTGGTCAGACCTGGGATGGAGACCATGCTAGTGAGCGAGCGTGCAGAATTGAGTTTCTGTGCCCAGGAATGTTCCTTGGTAGAGTTTATTTTACTAATAGAGATGGAGCAAGTGTGTTCCCTGCCCTAAGCTTCAGCTCCCTTATCCTGAAAGAAGTACAGTTTTAATAAGTGGTAGAGGTATTTGTTAAGGCCCAAAATACAGGAACTGTCTGTGGCTCATCTCATCCAGGGAATGCAAATAACAGACTGTGACGGCAATCATGTACAAAGTAAATGACCCAAGAGATATGTTAGATTATGGGTAATGAACAGGGAAGTTTCCTTCCAGCCTGGATATTTCTGAGCGAGCCATTGTGACAGGAGAGTTGGATGAAGGTGCTGAGCTGAATCACAGAGGTGGAATTACAGATGAAACATTCCTGTGACTGCTGTAATGATGTCTTAGATAACATCATGCTCGTTTATCTAGGATGCAACCAACACAGAGGAGGAAGGGGTAAAAAAAATTCTACATACCTACTTGATACCTGAGACTTGTTTATGGTCCAGTCCTGGAAACGGCTGCGTAAATATTTGATGTTATTCCTCCAAATAGTAATTTTCTTGTGTTGAAGGGCTCGTCAGTGAGCTTGGTCCCCACATCAGCACCTCTGTGCTCAGCAGACGTGTGATAGAGAGCAAAGCCTTCATTTGTGTCCTTAAAGCTTGTCATGCAGGGGCATTTGCAGTCCCCGCGTGGCAGCAGGTACACGGGGCAGCAGCATCAGGGTTGGTCACAGGGGTTGTCAGGGCAGGGGCTTTTTGGTGTTTGCGAAGAGGCAGATGACAACCCATGGTTTTATTCATATGAAATTACAGGTTCATTGGCAGTTGAAGACACGTGTGTTACAGGTTAGTTTGGGCTGGATGTGCCTTTTATGTACAGTGTATTGTGGTGTGGCACGTAGATAAATCCCATGTTCTTCCAGAGGGAGGAAAGGGTGGTCAGGTCTGGTGTCCCATAACCAGCCCTGTGTTCACTTGCACCTACAGGCATCTCCATGTGAACTGTGGTTTCCTGTAAGTAATGCAACTGTGTTCTAGTCTGGTCAAGCAGGAAAGGGATCATAGAAGCATGAGATAGTCCTGATGTCCCACAGGTGAAGGCTCTTTGAGGGATTACCTTAGACATGATGAGCTTTCTTAGGAAGGACACATTTAGGTGCTCCCCTGAGTATGCCCTTTGTGCCCCAAGATTGAATTTGGCTTTGACTAGTTCGATGCATGTGGCCTTAACTGTGTATTTTAACAGAAAATGAAGGTTATCTATAAACAACAAAAAGCTTGCTAGACTGAGTAAGGCCTGTTCATAATTTAATGCATAGAATAAAAGTTCCAATATTTAACTCCGTTCATATTAACGCTATGGCTGCATTAATATGTTTTGTAGTGGACACTAAAGGAATGCTTGGATTGAAAACAGGACTTTGGTAAGGGGACTGCATTCAATGTTTGTGGGGTTTGCTGTGTCTGGTAATAGTCACTCAAGCTTCTAACCTGACAGCAAGTGCAGCATCAGCACAGAGTGCCCACCTCAGCCAGAGACTGGCACAAGAGGGTCCACCAAGACAGACACACCGATGCAGATGGACAAACATCTATGCTTACCCTGAGGCACACTGGAGAGCGATGGAGGAGCTGTGGAGCTTTTCTTTTGGGGAATTTGCTTCCATCTCCCCTGGAAAAACCTAAGAGAAACCAGTGGAAAAAAATGTTTTTAAGCGATCCAAAGCTGGGGTCATTACAGAGACAATCTGGACACTGTCTGCAGTTGGAGTTCCAGGCACGGGTGCAGGGCTGTCCAGCCAAAACTTGCAGGTCTGGGGTTTGTAAAAGAGCGGAATCAGACTGCGTGGTCAAGGCTTGTGCATAACGTGTTATTAAAAGTTAATGCTTTTATTTCTATTAAAAGAAACAATGAGCTAAAAGTAAGAATAGAAACAATGAGCCCCGCTTCAGGAATAGTGTGGGAAAGCACTGGGAAAGCAGCTTATTTTTGTTTCAGGTCTCTCAGGGTTTTACAGTCAGCTATGCTAATCCTATGAAAAATACCTTAGTTGCAACATTCAGTTTGGCGGATAAGTTACAATCTTGTATTAAGTCATGTGTTTATGAACACATCTTCAGCTAGAGTGGTTTCATTTATATACTTTGCACTGAGAAAATAACGCAAGGTACCCACGTTTTTGCATTTCAGATATGCCTGAGCTTAGTTCGGCTCCTGCATTATTTGGCTCACTCTCCTCTGGGCTCCGTGACGTTACTGGATTTTCGTCCTCGGCAGTTTGTGATCGTGGATGGGGAACTGAAGGTGACGGATCTGGATGATGCCAGCATCGAGGAGAGCTCTTGCACAAGTAACAGCGACTGCTTCATGGAGTTTCCTGCCAGGAACTTCACCCTTCCCTGTTCGGTTGAGGGACGGTGTCAGAGTATGAATGAAAAGAGGAATCTATACAACGCCTACAGGTATGTAATCTGGTAGGATAAAACAGAACTGAAAGTGGGCAAAAAGTCTCCAGCATCCTTTATAGTTACTCATGCCAGTGAGTATGTATTGTTTCAGAACCGTTACCCAAGAGCAAGTGAAGCCGTGAATAATTGTTTCATTTCTGAAAACAAGTTGCATTTGTATCTTTGGAAATGTTTTGCGTAGTTTGGGTGTGATTCACTGCCTTTAGTGAAATAAAACCAATGTACAATTCTTCAGAAGTAGATAGGAGGGAAACAGAGGAGCCTGTGGAGTTGGGCTCTGCTGTGGGACTCGTTGGGGTGAATTAAGAGGAAACATCATACGTTTTCCACAACTGGCTAAGGAAAGGGCTGGCTTCAGAGGCAGAGTTAGAGCTCAGCTCTCATCCTGCCCTCCAGCTTGGTGCTCCCAACCTCACCAGAGCCTGCCTCAGTAGTGTGATGACAGTCTCTGTTGCAGCCACAGGGCCACAAAGTGTGGCTGATGGTCTGGGGCATAACGCCAAATCTTTGAAAGCAAGGGATGCTCCCTCTTGCCTCCCTCCCAGCCCTTGGGCTCTGTGTGGGGAAGTGCTGGGGGGCTGGCTCCCAGTGCTGGTCCCACTCCGTGGCAGCACCGTGTCCACGATGGGGGACACATAGGTAACCTACCACACCAGTCAGATACACTGAAGAAAAGCATTCAGCCAGTGCGTCCATCTTCCAAATTTGATTTGAAGGGTTTTCTCCAGATTTACAGCAGAGTCCTCCTGGGTGGTGGCTTTGTGTTTGTGATCTCAGATCTTCCCTGTTGGCCATTGCTCCCCTTGGAGGGCTGGGCCAGAATGCTGGGAGAGCCATCTCTGCTTTCTGAGAAGCTGGAGCCGGTAGCTGATGCTCGGTGCCATGCTTCTCCTGCCACAGCCACTCTGGCTGCCAGGCGCTGCTGGGGCAGGCGGCCGTCTTGTCTGATCCAGATAGGAGAATCTCCAAGTAATGCCATAATGGTGTGCTCATTTCTTAGACTTCCCTTTCAAGTATTGTGCCATTTGCTGCTTGCCAGACCACAGCGAGGAGAGGCTGCTCCAAAGAGAGTCTTCTGCTTTGGTCCCAGGGCACTCACCAGCATGTGTGTTGCATTAGCTGACCACACTGAAATGGGCTGCGCCACATCTGCAGCTGTGCAGTGCAGTTTTTAGTGCATCCTGCAGATTTTTCCATTTCCATTTGGTTGGCTTAAAGATCCTGCTTAGCTTGCTAGCTTTTGGTTAAGACCGTTTTCCTGCTCTGGCTAAGAAACCTTAAAACAGGCACTCGTCCATCGTGGTTGTAAGTGGGGATATGTCTGTAGTGTAGTGGGCTTGTGGCAGGTTGCTGGTCTTACTGGAGGAAACGGTCTTTTTCTATTACAGCTCGTGCTGTTGCCTTCGAACCACACGCCAGCGTGTAACGCACGCACAGCGCTTTCCGCCCTTCCTGTTGCTTAATTCGATAGAGACAGTGGGGTTTTGTCCAACAGCAGATTCACGCTGTAGTAGGCCGCAAGACCTCCTGTGCTAGGGTGTTGGGAGCAAGACTCCCTGCACTTGCCTTGGAAAGCTGAATCTTGAGTTCGTTAGGTGTGAGACTGAACACGAGGTACTAGATTTCATGTTTTCATGGCCACGCTCTGTTGCTGTTGGGTTAGGATGCCCTCAGGAAAGGGTTGCTGGCACTGTTAGGTAGAAGTGAAAAGCAGCAATATGTCAAGCAATCCATAAACCCCTTGTAATTTTAAAATACAGCACGCCCTAGCCTTGAAAGTGTAATTAGCCGATCTAGCTGGTTTCTTTATGAGGTAAATAATTAAAGGAGAGAAAACATTTTGGAAAAAATTCTACTATGCAAACTTTCCCCTTCTGTCACAAATGCGCCTCTGGGTCTTTCTCTGTACAAATTTCAAAGCACCAGACAGTTTTTAAAAGTAAGGGTGACTAATAATTTGAATGATTACCAATGGCTGATACAGATTCTCCATCATTGACAGTTCTTAAATGAAGATCGGGTAGTTCTCAAAAGGAAAAAAGGAGTTAAAAACCCCACCTTGTAGGAACAAATGTAAAAGGATCTGAAGATCTGTGTTATGCAGATCACAAAGGATGTCACTCGCCCTGGAATCGATGAATAACAAATGTTCCCACAATTAAGATGTGTGGGTGCCCGAGTCTGTGCATGCCAGAATTTCACATGTGGGTTTTTGTGTTAGAACACGTCGTATATTTATATAGCCACGGAAAAAACAATAACCTTCCTGAGTCGCATCTGTCCGGCTTTTAGCAAAGTAAATGACAGCTACTGAATTCCTGCAGAGAACTATTCCTAGTCAGTCGTACTCTGCTTATGGATGATCTCTAAGCAGAAAAATAAGGTAAAATTTACCAGGCAAATTATTCATTATAATCATTATGCTGCTTTTTGGATTTCTGGGTATATTTATATTGGCGGTTTTCATGCTCATCACTAAGAAAACCTACCTGGGGATGATCCCACTTAATAACTATACTTTTATAATATAAATAAGCATTATTTATGGATAAATCATATAGATATAATTTTTGTTAGGGATGAAAAAGAAAGGTAAAATCTCAATGAGATATTCATTAAGTGGAATGTCATCTTAATAATACCCATGTCTATGATCAATTTTTGCAATCAGTAACTTAATTTTTTAATGAGATATCGGCTAGTCTACCCCCAGAATGTGAGTCCCTGGAGGTCTCTGACAACACATTTTCTGTACATGGAAAAACATTTGCTCTGCAGGCTAGTTGTAAAGTAGAGCAGTTTCCCAATTGTGTTCCTGTTCTGCTCATTACCTGATAGTTATGTCTGATAGTTCTGTTTCTGTTGCCAGATCCCGAACTATCCATCCCTGTCTTAGGTTGCTGATGCTGAGTTTGCAGTGGGTAGCAAAATTGACAGAGAAATAGAAATTTAAAGGGACGAATTGCAAATTAAATATACTTCAAGTGATGGTAAAGGCATACTGTTTTTACTACTTCTGCAACTAAAAATGTTAAAATGGAGAATTATATCCATCGATGAATGCATCTTGAATTTAGATAAATGATGAGAACAGAGAAGACATTTGGAATTGCAGTGGCATTAAAACAATAGGGTCCCCTTTCTCCTGTCCATTCATTTGAAAGTTCAAGAAAACTGTAGAAAAGGAAACAAACAGAAATTTTATTTATGTGGTTTCCAGGTTTGAAAAGGGGAAAAACCCCCTCTTTTGGGATTCTTGGCATCCTTCTAGTTTGTCAAAGTACAGACAGCTTTGCAAATAGTCACAATCCATGTGGCTTCATTGCAAATTTCTGTATTAATGGAACATTTACACGTGGTTACAAGGCAGCCTTGTGTATAACAGCGTGGTCTAGGTATGCCAGACAGCTATGTGAATATTCTCTATTTACAGAGAATATCTATATTTATATAGAATATGATTATATTTCCTGAATAGGTCAGTGGCTTGGAAGTGATAGGAATTTTATTCTTTTTGTTGGTCAATAGTTACCAGACATTTGTGAACTTTTTTTTTAAAGAAAAATTAATATGGCTTAATTTTCCATTGCAGGTTTTTTTTTACATATCTTCTTCCACACAGTGCTCCAACCTCTCTGAGACCATTACTGGATAAGATAGTCAATGCTACAGGTAATGGCAATAAACACAGTACTGATGTTTGTTGTTTTTTCCTTTCTTAGCGTGACTGCCACGTTTGGGATGTGGGGGATGCTGCTTTTATGTTCCCTGCAATAATTCACTGGGGTGAACTACATCAGAATGCAATTCCTTGCAGGATCTGGAGGAATCCCTGTCTCTGGCAAGGGGAATTTTAATGGTATAAAGTCAGGATAATTTCCCATTGCCAATGGTAGCAGTGGATCTTTTATACCTAAGAAGCCAGAGGCAAGTGACAAATCTTTACTAATTACCAAGGTAGCACCTTGTGACAGACCTTTACTAATTGCCTTTGGGACAAGAGTTTGCATGTGCCTGTAAACCTGATTTGAGGGGTTTTGGTGTATTATTCTAAGGGTTTTTGACATTGTACAGCGTGCATTCAATGGGTACTTTAATGATGCTGGATTAATTAACAAGCACAGCCTTTGGAGTTCCCTATATTGGCTGAAGTTTGTCTCTCATGGGGAGCTCACCACGGTGGTTTCTGCCCACAGCTGTGGGGTTCCCTGCTAGCCAAGCCAGCCTTTGGCAGGCCTGGCTCATAACAGGTATGAAGCCCAGTTTGTAAGTCACTCGTGGACTTCATGTCTGCATCACAGTGCCATTGTAGAGCAGGGCCCCACAGGGTTCTAACGTGTAGGGCTTTATTCAAATGCAACCCGTTTTGTCCTGCGTGGGTTGTTCCTCATCTAACTCCTCCTTTTTTCTCTGCTTTTAAAGGAGAGCTTCACTGGGGAATAGATGAGACTGCTGCTCAGCTGGAGAGAGTTTTGAATCTGTATAAGAGCGGAGAGTACCTACAGAACACGACCCGGATGCCAAAAGCCGGTAAAGTGTTTTTTCTAGAAACTTAAAATCAGAGACTTTTGTCTTTATTTCGAGGTTTGAAAGGGCAAGTGTGCAGAAAACAGGGCTCTGTGGCCTTTGAAATCGTGCACGGGATAATCAGTTGTCTGCTTTTGGCTTCCTGAGATCCTTCTGAAGCCCTGCTCGCGACACGAGGTAGCTGCATGTCTGTAGGTGTGAGCAGGCTGTAGCAGCGATAAGGAAATCCAACGGGGTGTTGTTCTCCATAGCAGGTTTGTGGGAAAATGTTTTTCATCACATCCACACACTTACCTGCTGTTGGAGTATCAGAACCTTCCTGAACATGAGTTGGGGGGCAATCTAAGTGAGATGCTGTAAACTTCCATGGATTTCCTGAGACAAGAATTTCTTACTACGTAAGCACTTGCAGTTTGGCAGAATAAAATAGGCTTTGCAAGGGAAAGCTATATTGCTCTGCTAGCAATAGAATGAAAAAGGAAAAAATTAAAAGGACAGAATGAACACAAAGCTGCATAATAGTATCTTTTTCATAAGATATCTGCAGCACCACAGGTACATAAAAAACTGTTCAAGCTGCTATGATACAGAGGGATGCTTATTCTTTCTGGAATGATAGCTTGTGGAATTATACATGTCAAAGAAGATTATGTATGATGGAAATGACTGTTAAATCTAACAATTGAAAAGGCTGTTTTGCAAATTATTTTTGTGTACGTACAATATTCATGTCAAACTGTCAACATAATTGACTGCAAGCTGATAGGAAAATTATGGCTTTGCTGCAAAAGCTCAGTAAAGAGGGAAAGATGGGTTCTAAATGAAGATGAATGTTGGCACAGGGGGTTTGAAAAGTTCAGTGAAGCATTTGCTCTGTGAAAGAGACACAGGAGCCAAATTCATTCCTGTCATAGCACTGTTAACCTCAAAGGGCCATGACACCAGGGATGAATTTGACCCACTTATCAGAATAATTCAATATTTATTTTGTTGTAAAATTGGCAGGAAAATTGTTGCAGGTGTTCATTTAACTTTCTAATTTTCAGCTTTTCATCACAATCTGTGCTGAGTGATGCCTGTCAACACAGCAAAATTATTTTCAGCAGTACAATCAATAGTACAAACACGTCCTTTGTTGAAGAAGTGCCAGGAGGGCTGAAGTTTTTCTGTGGTGCTGGTTGATTCCAGATTGAACTGCCGTATCGGGACAAGATGAAGTTCTGAATTTGAGAGGGCTGTCATGTTTATAAAGAGCCTCTGAGACTTGAAGCTTAGGACAGGGGTAGGAAATGTAACAGTGCACGTTTCTTCTAATACGGAGCAGAGCTCCACGTATGTTTGGCTACTGTAATAATCGCACATTTTTGTGTTGGTTTAATTCTGTAGAGCCCTGGGTAATACAACACAGAATCCGCTACCTGTGCTCATGGTTAGTATCGTCCTTCTGTGCAAGGAGCCCTTTTTAGGTGGAGGACTCTCATGGACGTAGGCAAAGACTCTGAAAATCCATAGGTGCTTTGTGCAACGTGTTTGGCCAGTCTGCATTGAAGACCTCGAATGCAATACTGAATTCTGTGATAGGAAAATGTTCTTGACCAATGGCAAGCCTGAAGAATCAGAGATCTTAGTGGAAATTAAACTTAGATGAGATGTATTTTCAGACATAGCTGCCATGCCTTTAAGATGTGCAGGGCTGTTTCTTGTTTGTTCTAAGGCTACTTTAACCAAACAGAAAAGGGGTTGTAATTTATTTCTATTTTAAGGCTCTCTTTCCTTGCCAGAAAAGTATGAAGTAGTTATATCATGATGGTGTAAATATGCCTGCCTAGTCATTCATAAGACTTTTGTTCTGAACATGTTCCTTCCTCAACCAGTATTTGGTTGGCAATGGCATGCTAGAATTAATTTTTAATATTCACAGTCCAGGGATTAATGAATCATTATTTAGAAATTACCCAGAAATCATGGAATGAGAAACTCTTTCAAGGTGCGATGAGGTTGCAGGAGAGGGTTACAGTGGTGCTTGGAAGGACTCATGTCCAAGTGATGAACCTCTCACTGCTGGCAGGACATTCCCAACTGAGCTGGCGTCCTGACCACCAGTACCAGAGCTGAAATGCTGAGCAGATTGAATGATTTGTCGAACTCCTGCTGGGCGGTGGAGGGGAGAGTTGGGTGTGAAAAGGGACCACTGTGGTACTTTTCCAAGCTGTCAGTGGAGGTCTTGCTTTGGCCCGGTTTGAGGTCCAGAGGACACTGTTACTCTGAAAGAAAGGAAAAAATATTTCTAAGATTTTTTGATCTTTTAAAAACTTTCCTGCCCTGTTCTACAGCATAATGAAACCTCAAGAAGAGTGTTTTCCAGCACAGTGCTAGGTTAAGATAAAACCAGAGATGATGGTTTGGTTCTCAGGCCAGGTTGGAGCTAATCAGAGCTTTGTAATTACATGCCTTTGTGCCAAGGTGGGGCAAGCACAAGTTAGCATCAATTTTGCTCCAGGTGGTGGAAGCCTTACAAGGTGAGGGGCTCTCAAGCATTAGAAACAGCAAGAATTAATGATGCTAGTCTCCTCTGGCAACTAAAGGATTGTGACAAAAGAAGGCCTTTCTGGTGTATGATCTATTTTTAAATCCTAAAAGCAGAACTAGAGGAGAATTCTGATCCAAGAATTGGTTCGGGGGGGGTGTTCTTTTTTTTTTTTTGTAAAAGAAACAAGAGAAGGTTCAGGTAACGGTGCTTCAGAAATTGTCTTTGGTCTAAATGCTTTGAATTGTCTGTTCTCTTGGATGAAGCATTGTAAATTCATGTTAGGAAAGAAAAGATCATGATCTTGGGCAACCGATCTAAGGCAGTAACTAAAACAAACTTTGAGGAAACAGTCTATTATCTATTTGAACCTATGTTTTTGAAAGGAAGACCTCCTCCTGTGAACACCATGAAGTGAGAAAGGTGATATTGATAATCAGTAGGGAAGTGACATGAAGAGAGTTCTTGTCAACCCTAGTGTTCCCATAAATAAAGTTTAACAAGATGGCATAGTCATATTACAGAAGGTTTTGGATATTAAGCTTTCACTGTGCTTCAGTTGTAAAAGATTTTATAGTGCTGTAAATTATATTATGCTCTGGACTTTGCTTTAGTATCTTAGAAACAGAGTAGAGGCGCGGGAGACATTTGATAGCTATGTATGTGTTCTGTAATCATAAATCACACTACTGTTCATGTTGATGTAGGAACATTACAGTGTTTAAAACAACACCATAAGCAAATACTTTTATATTCCACTGCCTCTTGGTCTTTCTTGCTGGAATCCAGTAGAATGTGAATTAAAATAGGGACCATGTAGTTTTTTGACATACGTTATCTAAAAACGATTAAATTGTTCCATTAATTATCCAGAGTAAAACAACTATATATATATAAAAAAAAAAAGCAAGCTACTGATGTTCGTCAGTAAAGTCCTACGTCAGTATCAACATCTTTATCACTTCAATCAAGTGGCACTGATTTGTACCAACTGGGTGTCTGGCCCTTGAGCTAAGTCCCGGCCCTTGAGCTAAGTCCCAGCCCTTGAGTTAACTCAGAATTTACTCAGAAATGCGTGAAATCAGCTAACACTAGTAAATCCGATAGCTTTGTTATTCATTAAAGCTAATAGATGACCCATTATTAGGCCTGAGGGTATGCGAGCCCCCAGAAAGGCATAATTAGCCGCCGCTGTTGATTGAAAGTACATTCTCAGTGCTAACAAAGCTGGAAGGCTGGACATAAAGCAAAGACGCTTCATGTTTTCCTTTGTCTTAAGACAATTTGGCAGGATTATGCTGTATGTAAACATTTACAGTACAACAGTGTTTTGAAAAAATACTCTGCAGGGTCACTATAGCAACATGCTTAGGAAATTGTAAATCCACCCAAGAACGACTGAAATCCAGGGGGATGTCTGTGTGTTTGTGCATGTGCAAGAGAGAAGTTGTTGCTGGAGTATTGTTTGAAGCGGACGGTCCATATGTCCTGTGGCAGGCCAGAGGTATGCTCAGTGGGGAACGTACCGCAGCGCAGTCCTTGCGGCCTGGATTCCTGCTTTCTCTGGCACTTGTGCCTTGGGGGCTCGTTTTCTGGGGATGTCAAAGCTGCTTTGCAGCCTGCTGAGGGGGAGAAGTGTGCAGGGCTGGCAGCACGGGCAGAAAGTCTCCCTCTGCGCCCTGCCTCATGCAGAGAGAGGGCTTTGCCATCGACAGCTGGGCAATCCCAGCACACACAGTAGGTTCCTTCTCGCCTGTACAGCACTGGGAATACAGTGGGGCCGTATAGGTGTATAGCGACCGGTTGATTGTTGCTAACGCTTATCTCCATCATTGTGCAAACCATGTGCCATGTTCACTGAGAAGCGTGTTCTGCTGTTGCTAAATTTCTTTAGGTCTGAGACTTGGCAGAGTACAGTGAATGGTGATGGGTTAGGTCCTCAGCCCCTTCTGAGAAGGCTGAAGGAGGCACCAAGTGTATTTTACAAAGCCCCTGAGCATCTGTCTCTAAGCTTTAATACCCTGCATGGGTCACTTCAGGCACATTTTGGCTCGTCCGTCATCAGCATCATTGTTTTTGAGTGAGTGGGCCAGTTGCAGCTTCCAAGCATCTGGGGCCCTAGTTTGGGCTAGTTGCCTTTGGTGACTCGGTGTGCACTGCAGAGGTGGCCATGGGTGCAAGGCAGCTCCCCAGCCTGGAGAACGGCCCTGCGGCATGGGGCACGATGCCGATAAAATACTCCAGCTGCGTTATGTTAACAGGAATAAAATGTAAGGGAACATGTCGTTCTTCTCCTTATTTATTTGTGTTTTGGTGACAGCCTGCATACCGATTTAAATATGGCTCTACTGTAAGCACAATGGAAGTGTATAAAAAGAGGCAGGCTTTACTTTGCTTCCAGCCTGCACGAGGGAAACAGCCAAAGGATGGACATACACTCACCAATGAAGTGGGACTATCTCCTGGTCTTACGGCAAACCCCTGTCCTCTGAGGCCTGTCTGTCCTTCCAAACAGTTGGGATTTGTCAGAAATGGTTGAAAGCAGAGACAGGCGGGATGCGCCTCTCATGTCGCTTTCTCAGGCATACCAAAAAATAGCTTTGCTAGAGGCTTGTGTCAGAAGTGGGTTTAAATGTGAGGTACTGAAACACAAGGAAAACTTCAGTGTAAAATGACGCATACAAAACCCACAAGCGTATTGCAGGATCCGATTCTGTTCTCCATAAGCTCCCTGGGAATCGGTGGGGACTGTTTGTAGAGCAAAACACTGTTCAATACCACTTTCTGCTGAGATTGGCAAGATCAGGCTCTTTCTGCTTACTCGTAAGCAAAGCAATTAAAAGCAAATCCAGCGTCGACTGCCAGTGTTCCTCTCGAGAGTGGAGGAAAGGAGGAGGATTTCTCTCCCAAGGATGAACATTGCTGCATCTGTACCATTGACCCGTGGTGTATTGGCAGGTGATAACTAGAAAAGAGAACTGGGCAAATTTCCAATGAGTAGCTGTAGTTGGTAGTAAAAATGCAATCTGGCTGCCGTGGCTGAAATAAGCGGTCATTAGGACTGATTAAAGTCAGATTTAGGGTGATTCAAACAGGCTAAAAGGGGGAAACCACAGGCGGTTTCACATAGTTTATTATATACTTGCAGAGTTATTTATATGATTCAGTCCAGCGCAGTGAGAATGAGTGTGTTTATAGATTGTAATCAGCTTTGGGACAATGCAGGTGATTTTCTGACGGAGAAAATTTAGGAGAATTGAAAGCACTGGCTTTCTTTTGTAGCTCTTGCCCTGGTCAGTGGTGCTACAGATGGCTTTTAAAGATGACTCTCTTCCCTGTCACATGAAGGTGCTTGGTTGGAAAATCACTGTGGCTGCTCAGGGCTGTGGGGAGGCTGGCTAGCACTGAAAGAAACTTCTGAGAAGATGTTGGCCTGATTGAAGCAGCATAGTTTGATTGACTGAAGCAAACTTGTAAAACTGTTTTAAAACTATCAAAACAAAATGTTTGGGCAAAAATTGCCCAGATTTGGCATGGCAAGATATTTTGAAGTTTCAAAATGTTTACAGGGCAGGACAAATGTTTCCTAGTAGGATTTATTTGTTTAAGTGTGAACCCTAAATCAGTTCCCATGTGTTAAGCGGGAGTAAATCTGTCATAAGTGACATCGAGCTCAGACTTACTGCACTGAGGTGATTTGCTTCAATCCTCACAAAGTGTGTAGGTGGGGGATGGGATTCTTTTGTGATACTGGTAGGGGCATCCTGCATTTCGCTGGTCTATTCCTTGCCATTTCCTTGATAGACTTTATTTACTCTGTGTCAAGCTACGTGTATGTGCGCAAAGTGTAAATTTATGGCTGCATTTATAGTATTAGGCAAGTATTTATTGGTTTTAAACACCATTAGTCTGGAAATCGACCAGAACTTTGACCTTTTTATGATGTGATTTACTGCCATGAGCCTTCAAATTCCACAGACTCCATTTAAGCAAGTTTCAGGTCTTGGCGGGACAAAAACCTGAGCTAGGGCTGTCTTGAAACCAGCAGGGTTTTACTGAACCGAGCAGGTAACTGCGCTGTAGTGGGAAGGATGCTCAGTGAAGGGCATGGGGGACTGGCTTTCCCATGGGCTGGGGCTGATGGAGTGCAGCCGGAGATGCCTGTCATTGTCGGGGCAGGTCTGGATGGTGGGGCATCCTTCAGGAGCGTGCTTCTAGTTCATGGGGGAGGAGTGCATTTCTTTGCAACTCGTACAAATATAAGGGCTCAGGGGTCAGCTCCCTAATTTGTCACTGCGTAAACAAGAGATTCCAGGGATATTTGCACTGGGGAAGGCAGCTACCTTGCTCTGCCCAAGATAAAGTGAGTTTTGGAGAGAAACGTGGTTTCCTCAGGCCAGCGCGTGGTTGGTGTTGCAGTGAGTTTCTGGCTGTAATAGTTTAAGAGGAGATTTCCATGTTGGCTTCCCGGGGTGGAAGGAGAACCTGTCTGGTTTGGGAGCGTGACCCAGGGTGCAGGGCCATCGCGTGTCCTGCTCTGCTCCCCCGTGGCCACCTTCCTTTCGGGATGCTCGTGGGGGAAGGTGCTCCCAGCAGCTTCCCCCGCTGTCTACCAGGCAAGCAGGAAGATGGGCTGTCTTCCCCTTTCCCCTCGCTGCATCCCGCTCCCCTCCCTGCAGGCAGCAGGCTTGGCTCCCAAGCTGCAGGTGTTCAGCAGCCTGCCAGTTCAGGGAAGCTGCCAGAAGGTGCCTTGTGGAGCCTGTGAGCTTCCACTTAGATTCCAGCAGCTGTATTTTTATCTGTCTGGAGCTCAACGGTCTCCTGGCCAAGGAAGACACTCTTCGTGCGTGGGCCATACAGCTTTTTACCTGTGATGGTGTTCTGTTCCCACGGGTTGTTGCAGGTGGTGCTGGCTTCCCTTGTGTAGGAACTGTCAGGAAGTGGCAAGGAGGGAAGGGACAACTGCAGGGCTCTGCTGCATGCTGAGACCACCCTAAGCACTGGCGTGGACGTTTCCATCCTCTCTTGCACCTGCGAGTCAGGACCTTGCCATCACCCTTGCAGTTATTGCTGGCCCAACTCTGTTGATTAATGTGTCCAAGCTGCCCCAGTGATTTACCAGGCTCGGTCACCTTGAAAAAGGCAATGGAAAGGGAGAACTTTATCTCCTACCTATGACAGAGCCTCAGGTCACATAAATCACTGCTGGTCTTTTGAAGTCTGTTTACATCAGCAGGGAGCCTAACCCCTGACAGCTGCAACGGGAACAGTGCTGGGATGAAAAAAAGTGCTAAAGGCATATTAAGAGGCATATCTGTGTGTAGAAGAGTTAAAAAAAAGGAACAATAATTCCAAATACAGGTTTTCCAGGCGGGCTTCTGTCTTGCATGGAGAAAATACATGATGTGACATGGGGCTGCTCCGCTTGCTGTCCTGATGGTATGCTGGGGGATGCTACAGCTCCCTCCCAGCCCCAGTGTGGAGCTCCAGCAGCACCCGCGGGAAGGTCTGGGACATGCTACCTGCTGACATGGAGCATCAGGCAGGTGCTTCATCCTCTCATTGTTCTGTGAACATCCTCTGTGCTGTGGGCTTTGGCGCAGTGTGGCATTGGTCGCACTTCTGTAGCCGTGTGAAGGAGGGTTGTGAACAGTGACATCTTCTCTCACGTCATGTCACATGGCACACACTCTGGTGCAGATAGGTGTCTGTGGTGCCAGTGCCACCGTGAATTGATGCTTTTGTCATCTCCCTTGCATACACCATTTTACTGACCTTGGCTGCGAGGTACAAGTTAGTACTCGGCAGTTGTGATATGGAGGCAAGAGAATATGACTTGGTTACATTCAGCTGTTGTCACACTGTATGGTGGATACAGAAGCTTGGGGGAAAAAAAAGACTTTACCTTTCCATCCAGTAGCAGTTTGATTTATGCTCTGACCTCTCTTCAGAAGAGGGAAGTGACCATTTGTAACGTGAAGCTACGTTTTTATTTTGCTGGGCTTTCCTTTCCTTCACGCGCGTGAGCCTGCATTTTCTGAGTTAATGAAAACTTCTTTGCTTTCAAGCGGCACGCCACCAGCTCTGATTTTGCTGTTTGTTTGTGAATGCTTCTTATGATCCTTTTAATGAGCCAGGCTTAAATAATGCGGCTGTTGCATTTCTTCCCGCAGCATTTTGGACTGTGCGGCATGCACGGGCTCTTGTGGATGTGTACTCTTTTCCCAGTTGAAATGCCGGCAGTTTAGAGCAGTGGACGTGCTCGCTCCTGACTCGAGGGCATTCGTATGATGTGCTGCCTGAAATATTAGCAGGCTGAATCTGCAATGTCAAGCAGAAAATGCCTGAACCAAAGCAACTTAAGAACAGGCTGTGAGTCAGGGCCAGCAGCTCTGGTTTCCATAATAGATACAATTAGAAGAAATATAGAATGTTATTTAGCTTTTTGAATAGGATGTCGGGGGGAGAGAAACTGGGGGGGCTTAGAGAACCATCAATTTGTGCGTCTGGACGCTAAATAGAAATGTTTATAAATGATTAGGTGAATTTGCTGATGCATTCATTAGAGAAACACCCGTCAGCGGCTGGGAAAGTGAGAGGAGCTGTGAACAGAGAACAAGAGGCAGCTCATAAAGGCAAGTGAGACTGAACGGCAGCCAAGGGAGAGGAGTAATCGGCAGGGCAGCGCAGAGGCGCTGGGCGAGGACCACGCTGACATGCTCCCTCTGCTTTTTGTTTTTTCTCCTCTTCGGAGGCCCATCAGGCGACTCCCCTTTTGTGCTAATGTGAGCAAGCAAAAAAAGTTTGCTTAATTAAAAGCCTGTCTTTTCTTCCTCCTCTAAAAGGGGCCCGAGGAAAATAGCATGCTCTTCTGAGGGAGAGGGAGGGCTAGGAACGCCTGGTCGGTTCTCACCCCGACAATCCCGCTCACTGTTAAGAAGTAGGACAGTGAGTCAGTTCATTCAAGTGGATGCTGTTTATTCAATGGGACATTCTTCCTGTAAAGCTCCTAATAAAACCATAGCCTCGCCTACGCGGTGGGGAAGGGGAAAAGGGTTTTGTGCACAGACTGTTTATTTACAGATGCTTTCTAGAGGGGAGAAAAAGGGGGAGAAGAAGAGAGAAGGAAAGGGAAAGGGAAGCAAGGTGCAGAGCTATAAACACGTTTGGGAGTAAACTAGGACTCGTACAGTCTATCTCATCACGGTTTTTGTCCTATATCCTGCTCCTAAGCTGTTACAATAAACCATGCCTGTTTAAAAACAAGCTGTTTCCTAGAGGTTTCAAATGGTTGCTTTGCTCTGGTTATTTGCAGAGTACAGACGGGTGCCTGAAGCTTTTATTCCTGATGAGAACTACAGATGCTGGCCATCTTACCATCATAAGGGCTGCCTCCTCTCCGTGTTTGATGTCAATGAAGCCATTGAGATCTGTGACAGCTACTCCCAGTGCAAAGCTTTTGTCCTGACTAACCAGACAACTTGGACAGGTAGGTCACGGATGCTGCAGAGCAGAAGCAGCAGCTGGATCACACATTCTGGCTGCTTCAGGTGTTTTAATACAGTTTGGGCGGAGTGCTGCTCTGGGCTGTGGGAGCCGCCAGCAGCAGCTACAAGTTTCTGAAGCTCCAGCAGAGGTAGTGTGGCTTTTGGTGGCCAGCCTTCAGGGAAGCAGGAACCTGCAGGCAGGGTCAAAGGAGCTGGTGTCAGAAGGCTGCAGCACATGGACCCTAGGTTTCCAAACAACATTGTCCAAAATCATCTTTTTAAATGCATCAGCCAAAACAAAAAAAACCTGTGACCTGTTCCTGCAGTTAAATGTGCAAGACATGGTCCAAGAGCTGGATTTAAAATAATCTTTCCAATCCATATGGTTGTTGTGGTTTGACATAAAGCAAAATGGGTTCTCCTGTGCATCTAGCTGGGACTTCCTGGCTAGTGTCAGAGATGCCCTGCTGCTGGCAGGAATGCCGTGCTTCTAGCAGCAGGGCTTTGGCTAAAGGACAGTGAGGAGTGAGGGTTTAAAACCAGGTAGAAGTAAGACTTCCATGAGAAAATCCCATTTGCTACCACAACTCATTTCCCTGTGTAACAGAACACAGTTGTTGAAGAGAACAGTGCGCCTTCCAAAAGGTCTGTGGGCCTGGCAGCCCCAGTGCGGTTCCCCTGAAGGCAGGCAGTCAGTGCCGATTGACATCAAGCGGAGAATTGGCCCTGGCTTGCTGCTTCTACACCAGACTTCTGCCTGCTTCAGGTGAATCCGGAGCACTCTGAGGAACAAAAGTGTTACACATCTGTGCTGAAAATCTCCGGTAGCTGCAGCTCTGGTGTGGCTGAGGGTTTCGGAGTTGGATGCTGCATCCGGCTCCCAACTCCGCTGTTGCAAGAGCTGTGTGTCCCTGTGGCTGACCCTGGCCAGCTCAGCTTGCAGTGTTCCCTGGAGCACATTGCACCCCTTGAAGGGTAAAGAAAAAAGGTGAGGTGGAGCAAATCTGTGTTCTTTAGTAACCTTTCTGCAAGATGAACCCCTTGCTGAAGTCAGGGTGAGATTTTCTTCTGTGTGTCGTCTCCACGTGCACAGGGCTGTTCCCCTGCCTGTGACTGCCATTTTCTGCTATGGCGTTGTTGACTCCCCTGCTCCTGTCCTCAAGGGGAAGGGTGGCTGGTGCTATCCACACCTTGGGAAAGATGATTGATTGCTCTCTCACAGACTTCAGTGTGGCAAGTTACTTAGGCTCTGTGGCTCAGCTCTCTCTGTACATCTGCAATTACAACGTGTCTTAAAGTCAGAATTTGCACTGTGCGCAGTTGAGTTGTGCTTAGCTGAGCAGCCCCAAACACACACCAAAGCCAGGTTTATATGCACACCCAGCAGTTCCCCAGCTCTGAAAACATCACATATAAAGTTTAGACAGGCTCTGTACTGCTGTGGCTTTCTGTATTTCTTTGTGCTTCTGAGAGGTTCGGGCTTCCATGGAACCTAGAAAAAAATTAATTTCTCTTAACCTTCCCTGTGGCTAACCAGTGGCTACTAAGTCATCATGTCAGATTATAGTCAGATTGCTGAAGTTAATATATGAAAAAAGTAATTATTGTGGCACAGGGAAATTCATAGGAAATTGGAGCAGTTCCTGTCTCAGACTATAATATTAAAAGCAAATGACACATATTAGTGTTATTTCTCATTTATCATTCCTTTTACCATGCTGTTCCCGATGCATGAGCACTCGAGTCCCTAAAATCAGCAGCATGGAAATCTGCTCACCAAACTTGCCCATGGCGGCCTTGGATGTGTACGAGGCAGCAGGCACCTTCCACTGCCCAGGGTGTTATTGATTGCTGATGGGGTTTTTTATGAGTAGAAACCTTGTTCCAGCTTGTTTAAAACCCAGACCAAGGAAGTGATCAGCAAGAGCTGTTCCAGAAGAAGTTGTGTCTAAAGTATGTTGCACCGATCGGCTTTGCAAAGATTCAAGTGCACAAAGAAGATAGTGCTCCTGTACGATCACATCAATGTCCTTTACTTAAGCCCTTAAGTCTGTTCTTATCAATGGGAGAGTCTTTAAATATTTTTAAAAAGATGGCGTGACATTTGAGTTAAAATCGACATTTTTTTTTTCATTTATCCTGTTGGCTGAGTGCAGCCATATCTTGACCATAACTGGCTAAGTGTAAACACACTGAAACCAGGGGAGATGCAGTGTCAAATTAGACAAAAGCATTTCATGTTTATACTGGCTGAAGTTAAGAGAGAGTCCAGTCTTGGGTTGCCTGAGGAATGTATAGGTTGAAGAAGAATATGAAATGGCAGTTTTTTAAGGTAGGAGACCTTCTGCTCATCATTTCTGATCCCCCTGCCTCGCTTCTTTCCTACTTGTTTTAGGTCGGCAGCTTGTCTTCTTCAAGATGGCCTCAAATCATATCATGCCTGATCCTGACAAGATAACCTATGTGAAGGTGACAGACTGACACCTAAAGTGTCTCGGTGTGATGGCGTGAGTGACAAGAGCTGTTGGTGTGTATCTGTAGGCAGCTGTTAGGTAGAAGGCGGCCGTGGCCAGAGAGATAAATAATTGCACTATTACTCATTCTAATCTATAGAGTGCTAAACAGAACTTTAAAGAAATAACCTGCATGACCAGGATGAATGTGCAATAAAACAACATTTTGAAAATGTGATTTAAAAAGAAAAGAAAAAAAGCAAGAAAGCAAAATACAAGTTTTGATACACCGTTAGCGTATGATGTTGGTGATAAATCAGCTGGCAGCTCGGGCTTTTCTAACCAAGGTTAGTGTAACGTTTCTGACCCATGCATGCGAGTACAGGGGGGAAAGTTGATCATTTCTATGGGAAGTCTGTATCTGCTGTGCTGATATTTATTTGGGCACGTACAATCACAACAGAGTAACCGAAGCATATCGGTTTGCAAACTGAACAGCAAACGTTGCTGAAGACAATCAGCATTTGTGTGAAAGCTATCAAAATACGCAATGCCGGCGTATTTGTCTAAAGGAAGGAATTGGTTATGTTTAGAATTGCAAGACTGCAGCTAATTTTCAGGGGGTTTTTGCTTCCAATGTTATCATAAAGTTTCATTTTTAATTTAAAAGAGCCTTTCTGTAGGTCTAGCAAATCACATAAGCATATGAATGGTCCCACTGAAAGGCAAGGACTTGACCAAGTGCCCAGTGCTTTGCTGAATAGGGATAGGCCTAAGCATATGCTTACAATTAAGCCTGTGCTTAAGACTTTTGTTGAATCGGGTTTGGATTGTTCAGGAAGCCACATCTTTGACAGACTAGCAAAACAATCCAGCTGGTGGAACAGTACTACTTTAATGACTGTCTTGCAGTTCTTTGCATTTTTTAATCATCAAACCCTTGGTTTTGTAAGGGACTGCTTGCTAATTCTGAGAGTGAATGAAGCAAATGACCTTAATAATGTCAAATGAATGTTAGCCTTAATTCTCTGTAAAGTGCGTTTTACAGGCATGGTGTGTCTAGAGAATTTGCTTTCAGTGAAAGCAATAAAGTAAATGCTAAAGTGACCAATGTCATATACTGTTTTGTAGTTTGTACAGTCAAGAAAAAAAAAGTGCTTTTGTTTCTCAAATAGTTTATTTTTGTAAAAAAATTAAAATAAAAGATAAATTAAATTTCTTTTGTATATGTTTTTTTGTGTGGTGCTACTAAACGTGTAAATCCAGTGAAGACTTAGATGTAATGTATTGGATGTCAACTTAAGCCTGGGCTGTTTCTTCCAGGAAGGAACTGAGGTTGTTCCAGTGGCTCCCAGTGAGGGGTGTGCTTCCAGGGAACATGGTGGCTTTGTCTATGCATTTGCCTGTCACAAAGCGAGTGACTGTTACAAGACAACACTTAGAGCAACCTTTCCTACTCTGTGGTTTGAGTCATGCTGGTACAAGGTTTTGAACGCTTGGAAGGGGCGAGGATGAGAGCCGAACCTGAAGGAATTGCTCTTTGGGCTGAATGGTGTATTTTCTATACCAAGGAAGGGCAGGGATGGAGGGCAGGAGAGCCTGGGAAGCCGGGCAGCAGGGTGACCATGCAGGAGAGATGGTCCGTCTGTCAGTGACACCAGTGGCAGTGTATCTAGCCTCACCGCGGTTTCTCTCAGGTCACCAATACCCTAACGACTTCTGGCAATTGACTGAAATGACGTGCTGTAACAGCCGTAATTCACAAATTATCAAACTCCCAGCCGTAATAGCTCAGCTGATTGTGTCGCTGTGCACTTAGGAACCCATCAATCATGCTGTGGTAATAAACAAACACTACAGATTCTTTTAAAATTGCTACATAAATCATGCCAACACATACTGCACAGTTCATTGAAGTGATATGGGTTGTTAGCATTGAGGTGCTGGTATGTATTCTGAAAGTCTTTAACCTCCTGTGATTGCTTTCCTATTAGGCACTGTACACCATACCAAAAATACTCAGCGTTTAAGAACAATGGGAATGGTTAAATTCTTCAGTTGCATTCCTAGATGAAAAAAAAAATCACTTTTTTTTTTCTTTTTAAATGTTATCCAGGGTAATTCTTTAATGTTGTAGGCAAGTAACTTAGGGTAATTTCATTCCATCACATTGCTTTCTGCGCACCAGGGGGAAAAAAAAAGCCTCTTAAGTCAGGAGTTGTTTATCCCTGGAATTAAACAAACTTGCCAAACCAATTTACATCAGCTTTTGCAAACAGAGATCAAGTAAGCAGGAAAGAAACGTAGCTGTGAGCCAAGGACCTGGATTCTGAATTTCAGCAGTAATCAACTTTATACAGGCAGTTTCATTACTCTTTGAGAGTAAGGCTTTCCAGTGGAAATGCTGATTAAAATCTTAATAAGAGAGGCGTGATACTAAAATAAGTGAATTTAATAGCTGTAATAAGCACTGGTAAAAGTCTGGATTTATGGGGAGAACGTGTCTTTGGCAGCCGTGGGTCTGATTCAGCAAAGTGCCTGGCTGGCGCTTGTGGCATGGAAACCCCTGAGAAGCCACAGAGAGGAAGAGGAGGAGGAGGAAGCAAGGCACACAAGTAAGCTGGCAGATCCGTGCCAGTCAGCCTGGGAGCTGCTCCATGTGTTTGGTGGAAAAGGCATCTACCTGTTTCCCCCCACCCCCGATGTTTTGACTGCTTTTTATATTTCCTGGCTTCCTCAGGCCACAGGGTAGAAGAAATACGAGAGAAGACACCCACAGGGCTTTAACCAGCCGATGTCTGTGCGCTCGTGTGCACGTGTGTGGATGTGTGTATGTATTTATGTACGTGTCAGGCTGGACGGGGAGAGCTTATTTCCTCAGTGAAAAACCAATTGGCTGCGCACAAGATGAAGTGCTAAACAGGATGTTGAGTTCATCTGGAGAAGTGAGAGCTGCGTGAAGCGGTGGGCGCTGTGGCTCTGTGAGGGGCTGTGCTTGAGTGCTCAGCCCTGGCTGTGATGCTTTGGTGAAGGGGTGATGCTACCCCCAGCACTGGGAAGAGACTTGAGGTAATAAAGTGGGTACTGCTCAGTATCACCTCTGCCCCAACATCCTGAAGGATGTAGTGGAGGCACGTGGAGAGCTTTGGTCTTTGCTTAGGTGTTCTCCTGTTTTTCTGCATCTTGTCTGAGCCTACTCTTTTGTCTCTGGTTGTTTTTCAAAGCTCTCTCCCCAAATTTACTGCATTTTTTAAAATGGAAAGCTGAGGTCTTAAGTGTTCAGCTCCAGAAACAGATTGTAAAACTTGCATCCCATCCGAGAGAAATATGCGGTGAAGCTTGTGATGTCACCATTCATCACCCTGACAGCCTGAAAACAAGTGGGCCATGTTGCCAGCCGAGGAGCTTGGGTGAGTTTGCACACAGAGTGAAGGGGTTGGATGTCCAGTGAGACCCTGTTGAAGAGTCGCGAGAGGGATGTTCTTACAGCATGAGAGAATGGGGTTTACTGTAAGTATGACTGTTCCTAACGTGCTTTGCCCTGCCTGTAAGCGTTTTGCTTAGTACTTCTGTCATCCACGACCACCAAGTTTCCCATAAAACTTGTGAGGATGGCAGAGTAGGGTCCAGGGAGAACAGGGTGCAGACACCTGGGGATGTGCAGGAGGCAAGCACTAGAAGAAGAACCAGAGAGAGGCAAAATATGTACTGTTATTCCACTGGTGCTGACCTTATTAATGTTTGTAAGGCCCCACACCTTCACGTGCTGTTGCTTTTTTGGGGCAAAAAAGACTCTCTTGTTGATAATAATTTAGATTAAGCAAATGATTTAGAGGACTTGTAATTCAAAGCATATGGAAGGTGATAGTGAACATCCAGAGATCATCTTCTGTTGCCTGTCAGAAAGAAATACATGTTCATGGGAATTGTTCAAACTTTGATAGGGAGAGCCCTATCTTGTGTTCTGGAGCACTAAATTCTTTGAAGACTAACTAAACCTACTACCGGGAGAAAAAGATAAAAATTTAAAAAAAAAAAAAAAAGGGTGGCAAGACTGTTCAGAAGTTTTTCCAGGAAAATATATCCTTAACCTTTTGGTCAAAATGTGAAACGCTGTTGAAAGAAGTCAAACAAATGTAGGTTGAAAAGACTCAAGTGAAGTTTTCATCAATCGACTGCAGAAAGAAGAAAATGGGGCTCAAAGAAGAGGAAGAGTTGTGAAGAACAGTCAGTATATAAAGACTTCACAACCATACTCCACTTTATGCTTTTCAAGATATGATTTGATCCTTTTTTATTTAAGACAACATATTTTCTTCCCCACTGAGTTTTAAGCAGGAACGAGACACGTTGGACTGACTGCCTCTGAGAGCTCCCAGGGCACATGAGTCCCTTGTCCTTCCTTCAGCACAGACATGGACGTTGGCATTTTAACTATAACAAGTAAGTTTCTTGCAAGTGAGTACAAAGGATTTCTTTTTCAAGCTTTTAAGAGCTGCAGTTTAAATATATGAAGGAAACAACATGTTGTATCTGTATAGTTGCATGCAGTCAACAATTGCCTTTGTGTAATAGGTGCTCCACTTCCCTATACAAACGGAGGGGAAATATAATTCAGTAGGAGCCACCCTCATTATGAAACTGTCTTTGATGTCAAGCCAGAGGGCAAACAACACATTTATTAGAAATTGTGACTTGTAAACAAAAAATCCTTGCTAACCACAGCTTTTCAGCAAATGACCACGAGGCTGAGAAGGAAAACTAAATCGTCCAGTGGCTCCTCAAAATGATAAAACTAGAGCCTGATTTTCATTGAGTTAATCCTTGATTTATGGCCACACAAAACAGAGTCAGACTGTTAGATTTTTTTTTTTTTAAAGTAGCTAAGGAGTAGGTGCTAAGCAAAATCTGCATCTTGGACTTAAATGTTTGGACCATATAAGTGAGGAAAAACTCAAGCAATTTTTCCATACGTACACACACATGTGTATGAGCACGTGTAGGTTCCCATGCGAGTTAAACGACGACAACATGTAGAGTTCCCTCACTGAAAAAGAAAGCATTAGCAAGACACAGATAATTAAAGACAAAACATTGAATAAATAATCTCAGGAAAGGAATAAGAGCTCTATGCATTGACACTCTCTGTGTGGCAGGTATAATGCCATCCTCATTTACCATCCGTGTGCTGACTCCAAGTATGCCCTAAGAACAATTTCCAGTTTTCAATATTGCATGTACCTGGCATGTGTGAAGATAAAAGTGCAAATTGGTATTTATAAATTGCAGCTTTCTATACATACACTGGAAGGAATGTGGAGCAGCCAGTCAGACAAAGAGATGACCAGGGGCATGGTGGCACATTTAGAAGTGGATGAACTTCATGTTTTATACAAGGCCTTGGCTTTGTGCGAGTTCATGACCTATTAAAAACCTTATACTACTTACTAGCAGTTCTTGCCTCACTCCTAGAGACAGGCTGTTGTTCAGTGTGATCACTGCTATCTCTATATGTTTTACCATCCTTGATTTTCATCCCAAGATTGACAAACCTAAAGCTCATTTGAAGAATGGAAATACTTCAATTAAATGTCAAGTTTTTGTCTGTATATGACTCTGATTTCTGACTCATTCTGGAATTCAGATAAGAGACAGCTCTTAATCAGAGAGAGTATTACAGAAGCCAAAAATAATGCCTAGTTTATCATATAGGCAGTGAGTTTGCAAATAGACTCTGCACAGTCTACCAGGAGAGTTGAAAAGTTGAATGACTTAGATTGTGGGTCAAGGTGGCAGATGTGAAATCACCATTTCTCTGCCTTATATTGCAACATGTGTTCCATGACCTGCAATTACTCTGATACAAAGACCATTTCACAAAGACCAAACTCCTCGAATCGTGCGTTTATAGGGGAACAAACACTTCTTCTGCTTTTTATCAACTATTAGGGAGTGTGAATAAAAGAGAACTCCATAAATGCAATAATAATCTTGCAATTCAGAAACCACTGTAGTTTTGGTGCAACCGATTCTGCACAGCTGCTTTGCAGTAACAACGGACACGAGTAGGCGACTAAAATTAGCAATAACTCCAACGTGGATGTTGATGCTAAACAAAAATATTACAGGATGGCAAACATACTGCATTCTAAAAGTAATGGGAAACGGCCCTGAGAACTATATAATAAAAAAGGTGTGAGAAAAACAGAGATACCATTCATTCAGTAAATACTTGTGTAATTTGCTGTGGGGGAAAGACGAATAATGTACCACCAAAAATTCCATCTGAAATCTCAGGAGCAGATTAACAGTTACCTCTCTGAAGTCACCAGTCCATGTAATATCAGTTCTCAGTTTCTTTGTACCCTCTGCAATTCATTTCTGTCTGAATTTCAGTCTTCCAGTTCTAGCTCAGAGATGGTGGGCTGCTTGCTTGTGACAGAAGGGAATTGCAGCAATGCTGTGACCCCTCAGCTAGCCTCGGTTCTTGCTTTGTGTGGCAGTTCCCTCACCAAAGTTTCATAGAACGTTCCTTTACCTTGCTTGGAATACATTCCTTAACTACTAGTGTTTCTAATAAAAATGAGTACAGGCTGCTGACAAAAGCTACCTTTCTCCTATGATGAGATAAAGCACCCTCCAATGCCATCTAGTGATGCTGAAAGAATCTTTTTTCAAAGATTCTTGTGCTTTCCAAGTAATTTTTATGCGTGTTTACACCTTTGTAGTAAACTCAGAACAATTTTTCTTCAACTAATTTCAGCAGTTTTTACTAATTTGCTCAGTTAGTATTTACCGTACTATTGGTATATTGTGGTTTTGTTCCTTACGAATTGTTTGGCAGCTGAATCTGCTCCAGCTGTCACCTGGAAGGAAAGTCATTTGGTGCTGTGTTCCATGCTGAACGCCTTTGATTCACACTGCCACAGGACCGTGTGAAACTGGCAGTTCAATGCATTCCAAGGGGCACGCAGCTCACCTTAAACCAGAGCTGCGAATGCAGAATCCTGTAGAAAAATACTAATAATTAAAAACCTGCACATTATTTATTGTAGCAAGCCAAGTATGAGTGGCATCAAATTTCTGTTGCCATGTCCTCTCAGAGCTGTTGAGGCTGATAAGGTTTCATACAGCCACAGAAAATCTGGGGAATGGAACACAGAGGGGATGAAGGAAGGAATGGCAAATTTGCTTTGTTTAATGTATTGGACACCATCTGTATTTTATTCAAATAGGGTTATATATTTTGTGAAAATAAAAACCAGCCTCATGAGTCAGTGTGTGCAAGGCAGTCACTTGAATATCTATAATGGGAAACATGTTTTAGGTTGGAAGTTGCAAAGGGAAATCAAATGTTTGAAGTGTCAAAGTTGGAAAAATATAAAATACGCCTGACACCGTAGCTATTGAAGCCAAAATGAATAAATCATCATCTCAGGAAAGAAAACTCCACCAAGCTCTTGGCTATAACCTTCATTTTCCTACACTCAAATAAAATTACGTACAACCTGATAATTTAACCAGACCTGTCAATAAGAACTGATGGCTTCAACAGACACTATCACTTCATGCTTCACTGTAGACTTCAGAAGCATCCAGTATATTATGCAAGAAATAAATTTAATGTCAAACTTTTCTCTTTAAGTTGATAGATAGAAGAACCTTACACAGTGAAGCCGAGGTAAAATATGTCATACTGCAGAACACTAGTAAAATGAAATTAATGCCAGCTCAGTAGTTTATTCCCTACGTGCAGCTTTTCCTGAGCAGTTATATAAGAAGTAGGGCAAGCATGACTTCCAAGAAGGAATTTGAGAGAAACTTTGAGGTTACAATAATAGGAGCCTGACTTTACACTCCAATTTCTGGTACAGTCTCGGTAGAGAATCTGGTCAAGTTTTAAGCCATTTTCTCTTCACGTTAGGCTCAGTGTCATAAATGTGATTCCCAAACATAAGGGCACCTTTCCGTACCCATCTGGGGAAAGGTACTGGGACAGAGTTCTTTCTGGCTTTGTCTGCATTGAAGCTGTAATTGTAACAAATGAAATAGCCCAGTGGAGAGATGAGAATGCTGCCTTTTTAGCTGCAACTTGACATGCAATGATTTGGGCAAACTGAGGACTTTCATTTAGAGTTTAAGATGCATACATACCTATTCATTTATTTGTCAGAAGGGAATAGTCCCTGGAAATTGCAAATCAAAGTAACACCTCATTTTTATTTGCTGAAAATAACCTAGCTGGCCTAAAAATAGATGAGTTGGTCTAAAGCCTCTGCTGTGTGCAGCCTGAGGTGAATGCGCCAGTGAGGGAAAGAGTGATGGTGGCTGGATTCGGCACCCTCAATCTCTATTTCCCTCTGGCCCTCGATCCATGTTGCAAAAGGCCTTTGTTACCTATTTGGGCTCTGTACAGTCTCAGAGGATGGTAGCCCCCCTGTGAGGTTTTAGGAGTGACACACCACCTCCACCCTCTCTGATTTCCTTCTCTTTCCCAGCTGTGACCCATAGCAAGCCATGCAGCTTCTTGGCCATGGTTTGACATTATGAGAAAGCCTCATCCACCTTCACCACGTGAAATACACTTAGAGGTAAGCTGGACTTCCACAGAACGGCTCCAGGTGAGCAAACTGGGCAGATGACACAAACGCCAGTACCTTCCCCCACCCTAAGCAGCAATTAGCCTTCAGAAGGTCCTGTTGGCTTTCAAAGGATCCTGAGAAGTTAGGTACAGAAAACTTTGGTCACACTGAGAGTCTGCCACCAAGGTAACTTTTATCTGCTCCAAAATGACTCTGATGGGTCTGACCAAAAGGCCAGTCACCCTATTTGTGATGTCTGACAGTGGCCAGCCACCGACCCCTAAGGGAAGAGTGAGTCTGCGCCTGACCCTTTTCTGAGACTCCTCTCCTCTCTGGCAAGGAGCAGATCAGCCTTTCCGTGGGGTTAAGTTATGAAACCATCTCTAGTCATTATCTACGAGAGTGTCATATCACCTGTCTGGGCAGCTGTCTCCTACTTTGAAAATAAACTCAGGACATAAACATAGACAGCAGCAGGAAATTGTTATTCTGTGACTGAGTGCTTTTCTATTGACAGGATATCTTAATTAAATCTACAAATGGAATACATCTTTGGTGTTTTCAGTAATTTTTTTCCCTCTGTGAGTTACTTTCAGTATTTGTTTGTTCGTCCGCCAGAAATGCGGTCCAAGGGAAGTTGGAAACAATGCTAAACTTAGGATATATAGCACTTAGGATATATTAGCACATACAGTCCGCATAGGGCCATAATAAACATATATTTAGCAAAACCTCAACCTCCACAAAGGAGGCAGAGCTTTTCACTGTCCTTGAAAATTAATGTAAACCTCTCAGAGTGGATGATACTCTTAGGTGTAGATTGGAATTCTTTACTGCTCACGTCTTGAAAATTCCTCAGGGAAATTTTTTAAAGTACCTCTGCTGACTGAATTAGAACTGTGCAATCCTACATTCTTTTTGTCATATATTTCTATTGTATAGAACCAGACTAATCAATAAGTTTCTGCATTTTCTGGACATAGTTTGTAAAAACAACTGAGACGGATTCAGTGGTATCTGACCCTGTAGTGCAGGATTTCTAATCTCAGTGCTCAGTCCTGGTCCACAAGTACCTTGCTGAATGAATGGATTATAGGATGAACTAATCCAGGAATTATGGTTAGGTAACTGAACACTGAATTTGGGCTACTAACTTCAGATGACTGTGTGGAGATGAAATATCTAATGTGTCTATTTTTTTATGACATTGCTGTTAAATTTGCTGCTTGGAATGCAAGTTTTAAAGCATGTTCAAAATCCCTCTTTTGAGGTCACCTGTTAATCAAATGTACTTACTAGAAGACATCTAAGTGCACGAAATCGTTATTGTTTTCCAATCTCCATTTGCATCCCTGTGATCCTGTATTAATTACTCTGTGTTATATGCTGAATATGTTTGCTGTAAATGAATGTGAGAGATTCGATCCTCTTTTCAATCTGTGTGAAGGTTGTATGAATAATTCTTTATCTCCAAATGTCTACGTTTCAAAGCTATAGTTATCCAGCTTCCTGGTAACTGTAGAAGACTATTAAGAACAAAGTACGAACGGCTGAGGAATTGGAAAAGTTGAGATTCCTTTTACTCTTGAAGCACAATTTATATCCTATTTCCTAAACCAGAAAAATGCTTGCAAAAAACCCCGCAGGAGTGGAGAACAGAGAGGAGGAGAGGGTGAAGACTGTTTTCCTTAGACTGTTAACGCTCACTCATGGGACTCAACTCAAAAAGCTTACTGCTGCCAGGTGAGGTACGTGAGAGACAAAGGAGGCTTAAAACATTTACATTATAACTTCTTTAACTTGCCTTTTTTACTCCTTTCGGTTTCTTGCTCTCTATCATGTTACACTGCCGTTCACATATAGCGGTTGTATGTGAACTGATGGCTTAAGACTGTTTTGTCATGAAAAGGTCAAATTCCCAGTGCCAACCCATCCTTTCTGAACCAGTCTGTCAAATGAGAGCTCCTCACGCAGCCTTCGCTCGCTGGCTACTCCTAGCCCAATACAAACAAAGCCATTGACTTCGCCGTGCCTGCTTGCATGAATAAGGCCTGTAAGATACAGCCTGTACATTCCAAATTGCCTCCTTTTTTGTGCCATTCACACCAGGGATTAATATCTGTGGGAGGCTTTTGTAAAGCCTTCACCCTCTTGCCCTTCCACAGTCCAGCAGTAGTTGTGACTTCAAGGATGCAGCTACATTTTTTTATCCACACTGGCCCTTTGTAAAACAGCACTTGAGTTTAGCATGCAGAAACTGAAAATTGTCTTCAAGTTGGAAGGCTGAAAGCCAGTGCTTTCCAGTTCCCACTGCCGGTTGGTATTTCCCTCCCCTCTGTCAAAATCTCAAAATTAAGAGAATGGCAGTGGCTGTGGAATACAAGCCGTCCATTAGCTCACCTAAGAAATGACGCATTGAATATTCATTGTTCCCTGTTGCAAAATGTCATTTTTCCATGAGTACTGCTTGAAGCAGTACAGAGAATACATTTGCATAAACCATTTGTCAGAAACAGAAGACTCTTTGTGAAGAACTATTAAGAAACCACATAATCTACTTTTCTGTTCTTATGCAAGTTCCAGGGAGAACACAGAGCTCCTTTGTAAACAGAATCTAAATAAAAGTGCTGGGTATGTTTTTTCTGCAATCAAGATTCCATAAATAATAAAATTGGAGTTCAAAACCAGAAGTACCTGAAATTGTTAAATGTAATGTTAATGATTTCCTGGCAGGATTTGAGATTCAGAAAGTGTAACGCTATTAATACCCATGCTATTTCGACTGAGCTGAGCTCCCCATCGTCAGTTCTGCTAAATAAAGCTGTAATTAATCTGCAATACGAATTTTGGTATCTCCAGTTCCCGGGGAAAAGCATTTTTATAATACATCAGGGGAAGTTGATTCTGTAAATTCAGTTGTGGGTTTTAATAGCCTTCATAATTCATTGCTGTCTCAATGATTTTCTGCTTTTATTGCCTGTCTGAGCCCTTTTGTCTAGATAGGTGGCCTTGAAGGTTGCTTTTTTTTTTATGATACCACCTTTCCTCCTTAACATTTCATTGCCCTTCTCCAGTAGCTGATCCCGTGCACACTTAAAGAGGCCCTCCACCACCTCCATGATCACACAGATTGGGATAAGTAAGCCAGATAAGTCAAGGCAAACAAAGCCCAAGTGTGGCACACTGAACAGCCAAAGAGATTACTGCTCATGCGATTAACATCCTTTCATGCCCCTTCTCCCACTGCAAGATGGTCTTGTTTCCTTTTCACTGGACAACACAGTTCAAGTATTTACTTGTTGCATTTCCCCGCAGGGAACTACGCAGGCGTTTTTATCATTCCCTGGGAGCCCTCCCATGCCTGGCTGTGCTGCAGAGGGGAGGTGCAAGGGCAGTGCTGCTCAGTGGGGAAGCACTGGCAAAAAGTCCTCCGCACGTGTTTTGCTCGGCAGTCTTGGCAGAGACCACGTTACTGTAATCGCTTTCTGGTTTATTAATGGATAACTCCTTGTTTAAATTGAAATATGAAACCTTTGCAGATAACATATGCCCTCAGCTCGCAGCGACAGCCATTTGGATTAGCAGAATGCAGCCAGTTACCTGCAATTATTATCAACAAAAGTCATATGGACTAATTATATATCACCTTTAATCCCAGTGTATCAGTGTGCTGCCAACATCCATTTACACTGGCCAGTCACGCTAGGTGCTGAGTGTTTCCTGATACCCGGCAGAGTCAAGGTGCCCCGGACTTTCTTGGGGCAGCGCTGGACCTGGCTGGAAGCCCCGCAACGCTGTGCTCTGTGTGCCTGCTTTTCTAGCTGATTGTATTCCAGAATCCTAAGAGAAAATAACGAAATGGATGAAGTTAAGAAAGGGGAAAGTTTTGAAACCATGAAATTCAGGAGGCCTATTTAAATTGCCTGCATTTAAATGATTGTATAATGACTTTTTGTAGTTGCGCAGCTCTAGATCTAGAATGGTGCCTACACACAAGAGCCCTGTGAGACTACAGAGACACTGCGGGCTGAACCCAAGCTTAAGTAGATAAAATTATTCCTCACTACTCCCTCCCACCCCCCCACTCCCCCCCTTACAGAATATCCAAGACTTGGGGCTCAGATCCTTGATCCATCAACTTCTTAGCTAATTACACAAAATAATTTCACACATGGAAGAAGAAGAAATGAGATCTCTCTTTCTCAGGCGTGATAGATCGTGGTATCAGTTGAATTCTGCACACATCCTCCCCAGATTTTAAATTAATTTATTTGGCTCACAGCTGCTTGGTGTTTGCTTTCCATAATGTTTGTGTGATCAGACTTTACTGGCTCAAATATTTGCAGAAAGCGGATTACTGGAAAACTTGAGGAAACACATTTCAACATAAACACGAAATGATTCCTTCCGGATGTGTTCATTCACACATTCAGTGCAGAAACAGAGCCAAATCAGTCCGAAGCCTTTTGGCCAATCTCCTCTAAGCAGCACAACCCAAATGCGCTCAACCAGTGACTCCAGCCAAAAATTAAAAGTGTATCTGATTAGGTGGGCTGAGTTGTAATCGACTTGCCTGTATTGAGAACAGAGGCAAACTTAATCAAACAAACTTTTATGAGCTTGCCGCAGCCCTGACTGAGGTGGAAGGAGATTTTTCCTGTGGGGTTTTGCACTCCAGGATGTGGTGTGCATCCCAAGCCTGCCTCCATCTCCTTCCCCCCACACCTTCCTGTGCTCCTTCCCCCTGCTCCTGCCACTGATGGGGTGTGCCAGCTTGTGGTGAGACCAGGTTTAAGACTATCCACCAACCTCCTTTACCAAACTAAACAATGTGAAGACAATGCATATCTGAATAGCATTTGGTGGAAATAGGAAGTATTTGATTTTAGGTTATGTTTAATCGGACTCAAGAGGGTTTCTTACATGCTAAATAGAAAGCATGGAAGACAGTCAGAAGCAGTAAATGCCAAATGGCCAGCATGTAAGATAATCAGAAGCAGGTTTAAATACTTTAAAATACGTTGATGGCAATATCAATGTTTTTTCATGATAATTGTTTTAATTTTCTGTTTATTTCATAAATTGCTTTTCAGATGCAGAAAAAGAAATATTTACCTTATTCTCTGAAGTCTTCCAACAGCAGATGAGTTTTAGGCACACATTTTTTTCTTATCAGCATACCTCTGTTTTGAACTCTGGTACGTTAGCAGCTTATTCAGTACTAGTCAGCAAAGTCGGTTTGATGGTGCAGGCAAAAAAACTGAACTCTGAGGTTAATCACAAAAGTATATCACATGTATTTATTCTTCTATCTATAGATTCAAGAGCTTGAAAACAGCTGTGTACTCTAGGTGAATTATTTACTTTTGCTTAGTAACAGCAACGTTTAGCTTAGCATCTAGGGATCCAACAGTTGGCGTCCTTGCTGGAGTGCCAAAGGGTGCCAGGTAATAATGATTTTGTAGTGTTAATGCATGAGGCTGGGATGGATTGGGTGGCTTCAAACACCCTGTGGTGGTGTGGGGCTTTTATATTGAAAAAGGACATGCAGCTCCACGGTCACCTTTCCATTCAGTGTTTATGAAATGCACTGGCAGGCTGTCAGTGTACTCCCTTTCCAAGATCGCAAAGTTTTGTTTCAAATGTTTCTTAGCTGTAGTTTTCTGACTGCCTCTGCAAAGTCCCGGCAAGAAGATGATTTTTCTGCTAGAGCCTTGAACTGTTAGCTGTCACCTGGGCTTTTTGGGCTTTGAAGTGATTATTGCAGCTAGACAAAAACTGTCACCAGTATTTAGTAGGAGTCAATCCCTAAACTCTTCTGAAAATCTCAGTCTTTCCAATAAAGTAAAACTTTGGTTTTCTGGGCTGCCCAGATGAAATTACTGGAGTAAATGCAGAGTAACTGCATAACAACGAGTAAAGGGTACCCCTATGAACATTTTGCTCTTCTGGCTGCAGAAACATGGCACCAGTGAAAAGAATTTGGGCAGCCAGCTGAAAAACGTAATCCTGAATATTTTACTCAAAATAAATGATTGGTCTTTAAAGACAAGAAAACAGCATGAAAATAATTCTAATATTCCAAGTATGTCCCAATATGTCCCTTTTCTTCTGATCTTTATGTTCCGCATATTCCATATTTGTGTTGATTTAAAATTGTACCTGCATACTCCTCCTCTCATAAATGTGTTAATTATACATATATTTGCACTGAGAAAATGAGTTCCCAAAAAGCAAACACTGCAGATGAATGATATGCTTTGTGACCTGCTGCAGAGAGGGGTGATTAATACAAACACACCTCCCACCCCCCACCCCCCAATGCAAGAGGTTCTGATAAATAGACTTACAAGCTTTGCCCTTCAAAACCCAAGCTGGGCACATAAAGTTTTTTTGCAGAATGGAAGCCTGCCTGGAGCCACAGGATTTTGCATCCTTTCCCTCTTTTTGGTCTGACTTGTGTCCAAAATAAGGTGCTGGCAGTCAGCAAGTTGCCGTGTATCTTGCAGAAGCACCAACTTGTTAGCTGAGTGATGACTCCAGACTCAGTGTTCCCTCAGCTCTCACTTGTGACAGTGATTGCCAAAGCTAGTGGTGAACCAGATAAGGTGGGAGGAACAAGCACAAAATACTCCTTTGGATTCCTTTTGAATTTTTGAACAGTGACACATCATATGGTCTTTAGATAGCCCAAGGCTGTACATTCACTAAAAAACAATGCAGAGTCATGATTTCTCACTCTCTGTTTTCAGGCAGAAAATTAACATCATTCATTACTTTAGCAGCAATAAGAATTACTAAGATTGCCTTTTTTCAGTCCCAGGTGGAAGACTAGTTTAGCAGAACAGCTATAACTTTTAGGACATCTCCTGGGCTTGGAAGGCGAAGGCAGGATGAGAGGGGCAGAGCAGTGCAGCAGTTTTGTTTTTCAGAAAACATTAAGACAGTGCTCTGGGCAAAGAGAGGAAGCATGATCTGCTGGAAACATCTCTGCCCAAGCAATTAGAGGGGCAAGCGCTTAGGTGTTGCTTGAGCCTCACCATTTCTGAAGTCTTTAGCTCTGTTGGGTTTACCCTTGTGCCACAGAGAAGCGTGTAAAGCTGCAGGGGATCCAAACCAGTCTGTTCAGCTGCTGCTGCAGATGTAGGCTTGGGAAAAAAGCAACCCACCCTAAACAAATTCCTCCATGACAGAACCAGGATGGGTAGAACCGTCACAGGACACTAGTAGATGATAATATTTATTTGACAAGAATTCATTCTAATGGTCCCAAGGTACCCACAATATTTAACAGCTAAGCAGAAGAGTAACTGCCACATGTAACAGCATCACCTTGATTTTAGGGCATCCTTTCTACTGGCTAAATTTACTACTTTTTCAGTCACTGATCTATCTGGGAATCCTTTTCAAATTCATGTGAGTTTTATTAAATGTTGGGTAATATGTGACCCCATCAAGTGAACGCAGTGTCCACTTGGGAGACTTTTGTTCTATTCAAACCTTTGTTGACAATGCAGCAAGCTCTGCTATGGGTTGCCGGGGGGTGGGCAGCCTGGGCTGAGTCGCGCTTTGATTGATTTGCACAATAGGAACAAAAATATTCCTGAAACTCTTGAGATCACTCAACTCTTCCTGCCAGACTTCAATGAAATATAACATGCAATCAATTTAGCTTACAGCCAAATTCTCCCCTTCCAGCGCCCCCCCCTTTCCTTTGGTGTGTCAGCAAAGATAAATGAAAGAAGCAATAAGGAGTACAAACAGCAGTAGCAACGAAAGCAGCAATTGCTTGTGTAGGGGGGGAACTCATGGTGCCAGGCCAGAGCAGAACCCACAACAACTTGACCAAACACAGGAATGAATGAAAGGTCCTTTTGAAAGGGCAAAAGAAAGACCGCGTTGACCTCTTGGCAGAAAGAGGAAACTTCAAAGGGTTTACAACAGTTAAAAGACCCAGTTACACGCAGCAAAAATGACTTGCATTGGATGCTAACACAGCGAAACTAAACAACCTCACAGTAAGAGATAGAGCAGAAGGTGGAGTAGAGGGGGTGTTATTTTCCTCTAGTAGCTGGAAAAATGTCGAAAAGGCTAATTCTGTTACTTTGGTGCTCGCCGTATGGTTCTTTTCGAAGCCATACATGTGAGGAAAACAGAAATTTAGACAGATCTGCTAACATGCTTTGGAAAAGTCAGGCACATGTTTTCTTTTCATTTTTCTCACTGAGAAATGTTCTCATCGTGTGCTTCTTTTGGAAACATTTGGCAGTTCCTTAGGTATGACAGAAACTATGTTTGAGGAAGTTAGAACTAATGAAATAGGGTAGTTAAAGAGAAAGCTTCTGAATGACCCGAGTGTTGGATATGATTTATGAACACTGTATTGCAAAGGGGAAAAACATACTAATTGCCTGAGATAGTTGCATTCCACTGTTTTTCTTCATATGAGATTTGGGGGTTTTTTACTTGCTTGATAGAGCTTGAAAGATATTTGATCACACACATAATTTTAAGCAAGAGAGAGGGCTGCTGGCTGTAGTGAGACTGTGTTCACAGTTAAGCAAGAACATAAAACCTTTTGCTAGACAGTGGTCTTGCAGGGCTCTGTCTCTGAATTCCAAGGATTTGAGAGCAAGTCAGTCACAGCACTTCAATGAACAAAGACTTGCCTCTTTAATTTACTCTAGTTGGGAAAGATAAGACCTCAAATGGAATCTACTTCAAGACTAGATTACACATTAAGATAAGCATAATATGATAAGGACCAACTGACACAGCTTCTGTAAGGGCAAATTGTGCTGCTCTATCTTTCAAGAATTCCTTGAAAAAGTGCATAAAGTAAGAGAAGAAATGCATCTTTCAAACAGAATTTACATGGGATTTCAAAAGGCGTCTGACAGGACCCTGTGTGACAGGCTTTGAAATAAAACAAATAGCAAACCATGTTGCCAACCTATCGGATGTTTGGAATTCGTAGTAAATAGCCAATTTAAAATTAAGAAGGTGGGGATAAAACATGTTGGGCTGCTTTTTATTATTTGAATTATTTTGGAAAAAGAGATTGAATGCAATTTGTTAACACATGATTCTGGATTGGTAACAACTAAGGAGGACCATTATGCACTCCTAGAAATACATGTATTAGCCCAAAGCATTAATTCTTCCACCCATCTATCAGCATTCTGGCAGCTCTAATGAAAAGTAGTACATGTTAGAAAATATAATAAACTTCTCATTATCGTAATGGACTTTGATCTCACATGGTTCCCTGAGGAAACAGATATGAATCATTGTGAGTATTACAGCTTAATGAATATGCCTTTCCAAAATAAACTAACAAAGAGAAGGATTAGAGAAATACTTTACAGAAGTAATATCTCACTGTAATAATGATTTAAAAGAAAATTATGAATGATACATTTCCAGTTGGACCACAGTTCAGTTTTTGATGCCCCGGTATAATTGAACATGCTATGCATGGAGAGCATCTGCAGAATAACAAAACCAGTGTTATGTGAAGATTCACATGAATGATTACTTTGGCTATAGGCATTTAACATCGATCCAGAAGACAAGGTTAACAAAATACCAGGTAAAAAAAGCTTTCTTAGGTTTAATCTTTGGAGTGCTTGCATTCAGATTTGTGGGTTTCTTAGAAGCATATGCTTACCTGATGCACAGTCAGTTCTTTTCAACCTAAGAGATGGGAACCCATTTTCACAAAAGAATTTTCACATTGTATTTTACAGTTTCTTTTGCAGAATTTTTAGACAGTACTTCATGAATCCCTTTATCCACAGCTCATGAGCTGAACATGCAAAATAGTGAATGTCAATGCTAAGAGTAGCCATTCATTTCTTTCTTTCTTTGCCCTGCTTTATAAACATAAGGCATCTGATCAAACTCAGATGCAATGCATTCAGAACATTCAATAAACACTTTATCTAGTATTAATAGTAGTAAATTTGTGATTCGTTGGCACATATAAATGCCAGAACATGGGTGTAAGCTTCAAAACAGATATGGGTCCTCTGTGCTACTTGAGTAGACCAAGGTTTGGATTCATTCAGCTTTTCAAATCTACATGGGATCTTCTAAGTTTTAAAGAAGTTTTTCAATTTCTCCTGACAAAAATGATAAAGTTTAGGGATTGGTAAGGATTCTACCATCTTTTTTTCACCTTTTTTCCTTTCTTTTTTTTTTTTTTATAAATCCCCAATAGAAAGGTATCTTCTCTATTTATACATGTAAAAATACTACCTTTAAATATGCTACCAGTGACGGCAATTCCATGATACCATTTAGCAAAACATTGTCCTATAGTCCAGTCTTTACTGATAAATAAGATCATATGTTTGGAACCAAGTGTCAGTTTATAAATCACTGCTTTTCCAGAGTGCGATTGGTATCAAAGTTCAGAATGACTAAGAAAGATGCAATATTGTCTACTGGCTTGCTTCATTCATCTCTGAATATATCAATCCAACAAAATGAGATGAATGTGTAAGCTGAGACTTTGTAAGTGCCCTGTATTAAAGTACTGTATTCATATTAGATATGACATGAAATTAAGAAGCTAATGTCTTTTTTTCCGCCTTGGTGAGCTGTTATTTTGATGCTTCTAAGTGGATAGGAATAAATGGTATATGCTTCAGACTGTTGACTCACCGTTACTGATTATTCTTACGTGGATAGCAGCGGTAGCATGAAGATTGATTGCGCCAGCTCATAGGCAGCAGCTGCCATTTACAAATGCCAGCTAGTGTTTCTCCTGGGGATTTGTGATAGAATACAGAAACAACCCAGAGTTACTTCTATTAGCTGAATACGTGCCTTTTTTTCCTCTTCTCTTGCAGTCACACTGTGTGTCCCCAGAATCATCTTTTTTACAACGCTAACTGATTTCAAAAAAGTTTGACAAAGGCAGCTGAAGTTTAAAAGGCAATTAAGTCCTTACAAGTAGTGTCAAAATCAGTAATCAAGTAGAAGACAGAGAAAAAGGGTTTTGAAGTGTCTTCTCTAAAGAAGAGGCTGCCACATGTATTTAATATACATCAAGGAATCTATATGACCAGGGAATCTAAATGCTCCCAACAACAGTTTTGTAATTTTAAGATGCAAGCAGCACTGCTTCTAGCCCAGTTGGTATATGGGCATCCATTTATGTTGTGAATCATCTCATGATCGCACAGTTGTGCTCTTTCTATGGCTGCTTGGTATTTAAGAGGCAAGACATAAACAAATTCCTTTATTTTCATACCATTGCAATTCACTTGATTTAAGATTAATAGAGAAATAATCCCTTGGTGTTTCATTTAATAAGGTGTGGTCACACTGGAGCCATATCACAAGTAGTTCTATCTATTTTTAACAGGATAGGTATGAATGTGCATATATAATGCATGTGTGTGCATATAAGTGCACTGTTTTATACAATGTATATCCTATAACTACAACTGCCAGGTTGGGAGCTTTCTTCAGCATGTTTTGTTTCAAACAAGACATATTTCTGCCAGTTTTTCCTCACAGCGAATACTGTCTACTGGTGACTTACTCCTTTGTTTTATATCAGATTACTCATGGAGCAAAAGTGCTGCCAAGTTTTTCAATTTTATCATGAAGTCTTGTGATACTTGGCTTTTTGTGTGCCCTAGCTTCTGGAGTAAGGGAAGATCATGAGAATCTAAGCTTCCATTAAATAGAGTGACTTGCTAGCCTTCCAGGATGTGGATAAAAGTTGAAAATATGAAGCAAATAACCTCAGGGGGTCAAGAAACGAGAAGTCAAATATAAACATTTTTCTTTCTTGAGACATTCTCATAATATCTCATAATTTTCCAGTGTCAGTGATGAATGAATAGCAGTGTCAGAATTTCTTCCTCCACTTTAAAATGCTGTGGAGTGACTTCAGCACAGATGAAATATAGACATTTGGTTTTCTGCGTGAAGAGATGGATCAACATAAACAATATGTGGGGCTGAAACAACAATAAAAAGTATTATTATGGATTGAGCAGAAATATGGCACTTCATCTATGACAGTTGTCAGAACTATTAATCTCCTTTCTGGAATCAGATTGCTGGAACTACAGCACTATCCTTAGCAAGCACAAGCACATGTGTCTCTGCTCATTCAAGACAAGCGTTGACATACGGGTTTCCTGATGATGGTTTTACAAAACTTTGTGTTTCAGTAAGAGAGACACAAAAGACTGAAAAGCTAGAAGGAGCTAAAAACCAAGGACGTATCTTGTTTGCAGCCTGGGGAATAATAAAATGGCAAAGCAATGTATATGGGAGACAGGACTGAACTCTGAAACGAGCACTTTCTGTTCTTTGGTTTTAGGGAATGACTACTCAAATTGTATAACAAATAGAATTGCATCAGACAAATTTTGCGCCATCAAGTGGAGCAGAAACTGATGAAAACAAATCATGTCACCCTGAACACAGCTGTTCAAATGGTTAACATAGCCTTGCAGTCCCATACAAAGCAGTAGTGGCTTGCTAAACAATTCTCTACTCTTTTTTTTTTAATGCTGTTCATGTGCAGTCCAGCTCCTCATGAAGTTATGAAGACACACTCAAATTTAAGAAGCAGTGTAATAAATTGCAGGAACCTCAGAAACTTCAGGACTGTGCCATCAGGAGTAATGGCCCAACTGAAACTACACATATTTTAAGAAATACTATTAATCAAAATCACAGGCAGAAAACCAGGTTTAATGCACTCAGTTTTACCTTCCCAAAAGTAAGGGTTTTCCTCTGCTGTGAAAGGTATTCTGGATGAAGCCACCTAAAAAGAAGCTGGAGCCAAACCTTTAAACAGAAGGTAATCAGCTAGTGAAAAATTCCCCAGAACCTCTCCGTCATTTCCCTCTCACTCATTATTTTGTCTTTGGCTCGTCCCCAAAATAAGCCATGTTTCCTGATACAGCTCCCCATGGCTCCTGATGTTCTCTCTCTCTCTCCCCTATGGATATTCTCCCCAGTGAGAGTATCACATGGATATCTTCTTTTGCATTTTTTATAGCATTCTCATCTCTAGCTGTAAAAGATTAAATTAAAAGACTTCTTCAGCTGCCTTTCCTGGTCAGTGCCACTCTGGCAAGCAATACATCACTGGAGGAATGTCAACTTCATGACCCATTACTCAAATGAGGCGCCAACTAGGAAGAGTGAGCTGAGAGATCTAGGAGTTTTAAATTTATTGTCATGTTACATCTAAAAATAAAATAGACTCTCATAGTGTGAGGAGTGGGAGGCAGAGGAAAGAAAGTCTAGGAATTCTCTCAGGTCAATCAAAGCCTTTAAATAACATGACTCTGGCAAGAAGGGTTTTCTTTCACATGAGATAGTAAGTTCATTTTCATCCTGAAAAAGTCAGAATCTTTTTTATCCTTCCTCGGTGCAGCTGTTTGTTAGACTAGATTTTGGGCAGACTTATAACATCAGATTGGATTTGGATGGATGAAAATATAGCAACCACCCCACCTTTGTGTCATGAATCGTTATCCTGAAACAAGAAAGACCAATTTTTGACTCAGCTGCTGACCTGCTGCAGTTTTTCAGGCCAGATTGTTTAAGCTGTCTCTCATTTCAGGGTAAACAGTTGGGGCAGCTCCAGAAATTTAGTTTGACTGTCCTGAACCTGTGGTAGGTTGTCATGGCCATTCTTCCCATTTCATACTCCTTTCAACCTCAGGTTTTCCTCATAGCATTTCTGCAGCCTCACTCTCCCTGCCCTGTGGCCTTTCTCTGCTTGTCTCTCCTTCCTATTTCCATTTGGCTTTTCCAAAAAGACTTCCCTTCTTTCCTTTTTTAAAATTGCACATCTTACTGAGTCATCTCTTTTGGGGCATCCCTCCAGATATACATATCCTTGAAACAAACCTGGGAAAGGAAACTAAACAAATTCTTCATGGATGTGAACTCCACTCTCCTTGTTGGCACAATTCAGCCCTGTTGCCCCACTCAGCCTTACAAACTTCACACTCTTGCAGAATGGGGCCTTTTAAAGGTATTGGTAGCAAAGGATGAGTTGAATGAGTACCAACAGAGCCCCAAGCCTGACATGCACTTCAGGATGCTACTAGAAGGCAACTGGGGAGGAGGGGGGGCTAATAGCTGTAAGCCAGGGCACAGCATTTCAAGATTTAACAGAGAACCTAAAGTGCCTGGTTCTGATGAAGAAAGGCTGAAATGTAACATTTGATTTAGTCAGAGGTATATCTGCTTGTGTTATAGATAATCCTCTTTTAGGGGGCCTGATGAAAATATACAACCATGGGAGATTCACAAGTGAGTTCTTTTAAAAGGATGAGCAAAGGACATGATTTCAGTTTAGTCTCTGGTGCGTGACATGTAATGTTTTGGAGTGCTCCAGTATGAAAGAAATTCCACATACCCTCCAGGACTGGAGGAATTTTTTAAAGGCATTAAAGCATTCAGAGCTGCTCTGTGTTACAGTATTTTCTTTTAAGTGTATATAGTTTCACAGCTTCTGCAGTGCCAAGGATTTTTTTCATTAACTTTGTATTAGACCTTATGAAGTAATAACAATATATTATCTCACATTAATACAGGGCAATATAACTACACAAGGCATTTATGAATTAGTTGATCAGACTTTTGAGGGACCCCAACACAGTGCAATGGAGAAGCACATTGTCTGTGCCAAATTTGACCATAAATTGTACCCATATGACTCTGCCTTCAGTGGTTTTGGTAGGATTTTGAGGGTAGAGAGAACTGAACACAGACTGTTGATGTAAATGTCTCCTCGTACATGTGTAATGGTTCCCACTTCTTCTCCCTCATCAGTTCTCTTATGGCCCTTATTTGGATCCCACTCCTGCTACAGCCATTGCTAGGTCATTTCCCTAAGCTGCCACGTACCTTCCCATGCTCATTTGGGATTTGTCTGCATGGAGTTTTCTGTGTGGTTGGGGCTTTTGCTGCTTGGAAAAAAGACAGTCTAGTTCACTAGGTTTGACTAGCACCCAGAAAGATGAAGTTTTAACAATGAGTATTAATGATAATATTAATTATAATATTATTGGTATTACATTCTTGTATTACATTATAGTATTAAAATGTTGTTATATTATTTTTTATTAACAAAATTTACTTAGCTTCATTGTAGTGAAACCAATTTTTTAATATATATATTTTTTTTTTTTTTTAAATGGAAACACTTTTTAAAACCTAGCTTCATAGCTGCTGAAAATGGCTCATTTTCCAGGCTCTGGCTTTTTGCAGGGATAATCCCCAGCACAGTAGTAAGCCAAAACACCGTAGACTGGAAACAAAAGTATATGAGTCAAAAGAAAGGCTCTCATTCATGGCAGAATTACTGCAGCAGCTCACACTTCTGTGCTGGGACAAAGCAATCTCCAGCAGGGTGTGATCTTGGCTGAGAACAGTGTAAGTCCAGTCCTCCACCAGTTATGGTTTATGGTGTCTCATGGGCTGACAGGAAGGTCAGTCCCTACGCAATAGCTCGCCCTTCCCCAAGGAGCAGTGAAAGGCCGTGCAGCGCTTGCTCCTCCGGCTGCAGCCACGAAGGAAATGAGCTATCCCCACACGGGCCTGCTCATGCAAGGTCCCAAAGCAGCTGCCAGCCTTCCCTTCTTTCTTCGCAGCACTGAGGATCCTTTTTGGTTTTCTAACTGTACCCTGTAACAGGTATGAAGCGTACATAGGTGTTGCGATTTATAATGCCACAGAAGGAAAAAAAAAAGGCAACATGGCAGTGGAATACTTAGAAAACCTTAGAAAAATAATTACCTTTGCAAGCTATACATCATGTGATTTATAGTACGACTTCAGGAGAAACCAAATGAAACCCTGGGGTAAATTTCACTCAAGAAGATCAAAAGCAAGATTAATGAAGTGGAATTCTTTACCTATACCATTTATAGTGTTTCACTGGACAGAGAGGTCACTTTCAATGCCAAGTGTCTCACCCATATATTTATATTTTAATCCACTGTTTTTTACATATCTTGGATAATGCAATTTGCATATTTGCACACAATAAATATTATAATTTATTATAGTGCCCCGAAATGTGCCAGGGGCTTTAGATACTGTTCCACATACACATAGTTCTTTGTTTCAGAATTTTATATCTGGAGATGTAAGATTGCAAATGCCTACATCCAGGTATGGTTTTACTCACTTTAGGCACAGCAGTGTTGGCAGGGTGAGCCCTGTACAAACAGCCAGAAAACAGATATTGCAGACCTGAAAACTGTGACTCAGCCTTCCTCCAAGGCCATTTTTAAAAACCTTTTTGAAATCAGAAATCAATAGGTTTAAGTCTAGTTTAAGTCTAGTTTTGCTTGGAGACTACTCAGGGCTGTAAATTTGAGGGAAAAATTTTAGAAACTTTCTCCTTCGTTCTTCTGTTCAAAAGCCATATCAAAATACAGTATTATGAAGGAGACCTGAAAGCCCTTGTGAAAAGAAATTTCCTCAGCAAGAGCATGCTTGAGTATGGTGATAAGTGTTTTATAGGGAACTTTTGCTACAGAGGTTATTCCAGGAGCGGGAATGGCACATCAGAGCAGGATGTAGAAGAAATTCCCAGTAGCACTGATCGATTGATATATCTGAGGCAAGACCAGAGTTTCTCCAGTCCTAAGAACAGCAATGCTATGGTTGTCTGGGGGAAGGTGTCAGCCTTGCTTTATCTTCCCCAGAGCATGAAGCACCTCCATGAAATGCAGCACGGACAATCAGTCACCATTTTTCACACCCTGCCCAGAGAGCCAAGGAGTGCAGAGTCCTGTGCTGCCCACAGTGCCTGCTTGTCCCTTCACTGCCCATTGCTGCCCTGTTCCCATCGAGGAGTGTCAGTAAACTAGAGCTGGTCCTCCTGTACAACATAATTGCTCTCCAAAAATATTTGTAGTGGGTTTTTAAGTGGGAGGGCACAGCCTCTCCCAGTGTGATGGTGGGCACAGGCCTACAGTGGTAACTGGTAGTTGCAAGGGTTGGCTGGAGCCCCAGGGCCCAGCCAGCACCACGGCACCATGCTGCCCGCCCTCTCTGGGCCTTTCTAAATGTTCCCTTTTCCTCAATGCAAACCAAAATAAACAGATGTGTCTGTAATGATGATGAATGCCCACCAAAGGCTAAAATAATGTGCAAGTTTCTAATTTGTTTTTAAACATAGAGATTTTATTTGTGAGGTTTTTTGTGCAAGCCTCTCAAACACCATTAAACTCATACTCAAATATTTACAACGTGTTTATACTTACCGTGTTCACCTCTGAACAAATTGTTTGACCTTATTTGCAAATGTGTTACAAGAACTCCCAATGACAGATGATCTTTCATAGGAAATCACAACATGTAAGTGAAATTGAAGCTACGCTGCTGCCCCGTGCCGTATATCAAAGCGCTCTGATCTCCTGAAAACATAAATTTGCAGTGCAGCCACCCTGGGAGACCCTGGGTGGGGATGGAGGAGAGTCCTCCTTTAACCTCTAGTGCACAGACATGCACTTCAGGGGTCAGTTTACGCCATGCGAGATGAAGGCATTTGACGTGCAAAACCTGCGGTGCTGATGCTACCCAGTCACTCAAATCACATAATTAATGTGCTTCTGGGTTCCAATAATAAACAATTCTGATGTCTACTCGCTACAGCCAAACTTCCCTGGCTGAGTAAACAGCTCTTTTCTTAAAAATGGCTCTTATCCAGAATTAAGTTTTTCAGCAATCAGCCAATCCTGCTGTGAGTTTATATTTCCATGGTTGGGACACACACACATCCCAACTGGTTTAGTTTCCTGCTGATTATGCTAAGATTGAAAGGACTCATTAAAGAATTATTTATGTTTCTGTACCTATAAATTTCATGCCGATGTTTGCTCACATTATCTCCAGACACAGTAGTCACACTTAAACCATGTCATTTTAGCTAACTAAATATTATTCTAATTGTAGAACTAATGGAAGGTATGGAAAGCATGAAATAAAGAGTGAAAGAAAATTAGGATTATTCAAAATATGCATTTTTATATCTGAATGGCCAAAACCAGTCATCAGAGAGCAAGAGGAGGCAAACTCATCGTGTCTTACTCCACAAGGGAAAGAACTGGAAGGCTCATTACCGAAGCAGGTCCCATTTGCCAACAAAATTTTTGGGTCAGACTCTTCTTTCGCTGCTCAACAATTTTACCAGTTGAGCTCTTACTAGGAGGGATGCACAGCAAGGAAGACTCTCCTTCCTTGGGTGACACTGCTTTCAACTTATTGGTGAGAAAAATGGTGAATAGCCCCACAGCCAGTGAGCCAATGCAGTCCTTCCATCTGAAGATTTTATGTTGAACATTTTCCATGGATGTCATTGAAGATGCTGTAAATCAGCAATCCTGATTTACCATATCTATGTCTGGTAAAAGAATCAGGGCAATTATAATTCTTCAAACAGAAACAAAAGCAATGTCTGTTCCCAGGTTAGACACAGACTAGACATACTTTTTCAGTCATCCTAAAGCCTTTCTGGAAGGACAGTATTTCATAGTGTATTGGGTTTGTGTGGCAAGGTTTTAGTAGCAGGGTGGGGAAAGTGGGAAGGCTACAGCGTGGCTTCTGCAAAAATCTGCATGAAACTTCCTCCATGTCCAACAGAGCCAATGCCAGCTGGCTCCAAGATGGACACACTGCTGCCAAAGGCTAAGCCTGTCATCCGTGGTGGTAGCGCCTCTGGAATAACATAGTTAAGAAAGGGAAAAGACCTGTACAATTGCAGCTGAAGAGAGGAGTGAGAAGATGTGAGAAAAACAACTCTGCAGACACCAAAGTCAGTGAAGAAGAAAGGGGAGTAGGTGCTCCAGGTGCCTGAGCAGAGACTGCCCTGCAGCCCATGGAGAAGACCATGGTGAGGCAGACTGTCCCCCTACAGCCCTTGAAGAATAATGGGGAGCAAAGATTCCATCTGCAGTCTGGGAAGGACCCCATGCTGGAGCAGATGGAGACACCTGAAGGAGGCTGTGACCCCATAGGAAGTCCATGATGGAGCAGGCTCCTGGCAGGACCTGTGGCCCTGTAAGGAGAAGAGACCACAGTGGAGCAGATCAGCCCTGAAGATCTGCACCCTGTAGAAGGGACTCAAACCAGGGCAGTTTTTAAAGAATTGCAACCTGTGAGAAGGACACATGTTGGAGAAGTTCATGGAGGACTGTCTCCTGTGAGAGGGACCCCACGACAGCACAGGGTAAAGTGTGAGGAGTCTTGCCCCTGAGGAGGAAGGAGCAGCAGAGACAATGTGTGATGAACTGACCCCAAACTCCATTCCCTGTGCTCCTGTGCCACTTGGTGGGAGGAGGAAGAGAATTTCGGAGTGATGAGCCTGTGAAGAAGAGAGGGGCAGGGGAGGTTTTAAGATTTGGTTTAGTTCTCATTGCCCTATTCTGCCTTGATTTGTAACAAATTAAATTAATTTTTCCAAAAGTTGAGTCTGTTTTGCCCATGGCAGTAACTGGTGGATGATCTCTCCCTGCCCTTACGTCAACCTTTGAGCCTGTTATTATATTTTTTCTCCCCTGACCATCTGAGGAGGGGAGTGATAGAGCAGCTTTGGGGGGGCATCTGGCCTCCAGCCAGGGTCACAGCTTATAGCCATGTAATCATTGGCTTTCTGTTGACATGACCAAAAATAATGTCAATTGTTGTCAGCTGTAGTGGTGATTTTGTGGTGGGAACATCTGCCCAATTTATTCCTGATGAGACTTAGTCTTGGTCATTGTTAATTGGTTTGGGATGAAAGCTCCAGATCCTGTTACAAATCCTCTGAGTAAACTAGTTACTCTTTTTTTTTTCACATAGTTTATCTCCTTTGATTTTTAAAATTGCTTCCACTTGATGGTTTGGGCCCAGGTGCCTTTTGAGTAATAATAAAACTTTACAGCGAGCCCCTGACAAATCCCAGTGTTCCTTTCTACCTATCCTAATAGTTTAGGAGATGCTATATCTTCCTCAGCCCTTCACGGTCCTTTAACTTTTCATGTCTGTTAATTAATCATCCTGACACACAGAGTTCTACCACACCAAAAAATGTTGTAAATATCCTATATATAGTTCTCAAATAGAACTAGCAACTAGGGATTTCTTCTTTGTTCTTTTATCACACATATGTTTTACTTTGATGTAAACATTGTTTCAAAAACAGTAAAAAGAGCTTTTTCATGTTATGCATAGATTATTCCATAAACATATGCATCCTGTCAGACACAGTAATAATTAGAAATAGCTGTACTTTCATTGCTAAATCCATATTACTTCAAACTGCTAAGATTTTAAGGAAAATTTGGATGCACAGCTTTAATTCTGGGTAGAAACTCTTTCAGTTCAATTAATTTGCCTGTCACTAAGACTCATTAAATGCTTATAAACGTTAAATAGTAAAAATATACTCATTAATTGTTCCTTCAGCTTTTACAACAGTAAAGTTCTCATTCAAAAATCAACTGGGTAAAGTGGTTGAAGCTGTTTAAATTTGAAAACGTCCCATGTAAAAATGAGGGGTGAAATTCAGAAATGTTCTTACAACATTCCTGATAGCATTTTTTTCCCTGTTCTTAAAGATTTACCATTCAAACTGATGACATATATAAACCTTTATGGTATCTTGCAACTGCGAAGAAAAATTTATAATTAGAAAAAAACAACCAAAAAAGCACCTTTCTGAGGGCATTTAAATGAGCCTTACGTCCCATGCAGCTCTGTGGATAAGATGAGAGTGCTCTGCTAAACACTGACACATTTATTTTTAATTAAACATTCTGAGCACAGGCAGTACCAGGGGGTCTTTTCATAACATAGGCAAAATTTAAAGGTTTTATTTGCTCCTACACCTGCTCATGCAGTGAATGTATCTTAGCTAATAAGCACAGCAGTGCCAAAGAACAGAGAAGTAAAACTGTGGGGCATTTTTTAAGCCTGGATATCACAGGTAGTAGCAGGTTCGCTTACATCATATTTGATGGATCAGGTTCAAACAAAGCTCAGTGAGCTCACCAAAAATTCATAAAGGATTGGGCATTTTTATACTGTCTGGCGTTGAAGTTCAGTCCAGCTACAAGGAAACCATCTTGGACAACCTTGAGACCTCTGCAAAATGCTGTAGTTCCAAGTTGCACTGTCCCTTACGGCTTCCCAGTGCAGAGCCAAGTATTGTGTCTGACCATTAAACCAGACAGAGTCTCATGGTTCTAAAGTGGATAGCTTCATCCAGCAATACCAAAATTAGGGATTGAGTGTCAATGGGCAATTGTGCTTGCCAGCTTTGGGTCTTTCACTTTCAGCTCCCTCTCCCTTCCCTTCCCTCCCCCTCCCCCCCCTTTTATAAACAAACTTTTCAGGAAATTTCTGCTTTGCAAGGAGTTGTGCCAAGTGACATGCTTAGTGAACTGTGTTACCCTGGATAATTAAGAAGAGCTAAAACCCAGGTTTATTAAAACAGCTCTAGCTATAGAGCTCTTACTGACACTATGTAATTACCAACAAAATAATCTCCCTCCAATCACTCTTCAACTATTACTTTTGAAATACATTAAATGAACTATTGCTACTGCTAATGTCTCTGAAGATTAATGAAGCAGGTTGGGGAGGATTTTTTTTTTTTAATACAGACCAAGAAGTAACCTTTTCTGCCAGATGTTTCTAATGCTACTCTAGGAAACCAACTGGCACATCTTAATAATCAGTTGGCTCAGTGGAATTTCTAGTGCAAAGCGTTTTTTCTTTGATGACATTGCAGCTACAATTTTCAAGAATATTCCACATGGGTAGCAATCTGATGAAACTCACAATGTGTCTATGACTTTGGTGTATTTGAGATATATTTGTCTATCATTGAAAGACTGGCAGAGATGCTTTCTCTTTAATTCTCTTTCAAAAAACACAAGATCTGCTCTTCTTCCTCTTCTTCCCTACCCTTTGAGGACAAGGAAATTCTCTTTTCTCTGCTAGCATTTAAGTAAAAAACATTTCTGCCATCAGTTGTTCTCATCCAAAATTTTGTCCTATAAAAATGTAGTACTGTCAAAATGAACAATAATCACAGAATTCCCCCAGCTGCTCAGGCCTCCACAGCAAGTGGTGCCAAACCTGAGAGGGTAAACTGGGGTTTTCCTAGCTTGCTAAACCTCACTGAGTCCTGAGCTGTCCTGTGTTCAAGGCAGTGGTATCTGGGGTGCTCCACCACTCCAACCTGTAATGTTTTTATGACCAGATAGAGTTTTTATTCAAATACAAAGAGGCAGCAGTAAGCATCTTAATAGAAGAGTGGATAAATCACAGATTACATGCTGTTGATGGCCCATTGTTCATTGTTCAGAAATAAATGCCCCTAGCAACCCTTCAGCAGTAATGATATCAGCAATACTTATCAGAAGCAGACTAATGCCTTTTGTGCGAACTGCTCTGATAAAGACCCTGCAGACCAGAGAACCATTTAAACAAGTGGAACAAACAAAGAGGTGTATGGCTTATCTTTTGTGGCATTTTCCATGGCTTCAGAGTATCTGACTGGTGGAGTTGGTGGGAATATATACTTTCCACGATAAGTTACATATGTGGCTGGCACTTTCAATGCCTCCACTGGAGCGCACAGTCTCCAGTCTCCTGACACCCATGTCAGGGCAGGGTAGCCCTGGCATGTGGGATCAGCCACCACTTCAGCTATCCTGGCACCAGCATACCAAGTTCAAATCCCTGTCTCAGGATAGTTATTTTACAGAGTTGCACCTATTGGTCTCATTCCAGAAAAATACAGCTTGCTTTTTTTGTCAATAGTTATCAGAGTTCTCAGTCCCAAGCCAGTTACCATTTGTTGCTATTTGGACTGCTAGAGCAGTCCTACTTTATTTGCAATATGCTGTGGGTTTCCTGTAAGGAAACATTAGGCGTTATTTTAGTCCTCACTTTCATGTGATGACTCCCACATTATGTCCATCCATATCCCTATCCCTGCTCTTCCTGTGCCTACTCCAGAATGAGCTTTCTTAGTATTGCACTGTGGTAGAGCTGTTTCATAAGAAAAAAAGCAGAGTGTTCAAAGCCAAGAAGTGTTTTATTAGGTAGCCTGGATTGACATTACTGTAATCATTCTTCACTTTCTAACAAAACACTGGAGAAGCTACTGCAGCACAAGCCACAGCCTTATAGTGTTCATTGGGTCCCTGCGTGTGAACGACTTTCTTGTCAGGTCCTAAGAGTGGATGCAGAACTCCTGAGTCACAGCTAATGTCCAGGTTCCTGTTTCTGTTGCACTGTGGAATACACAGACTCAGCAATACACAGAGAAATTCAGTTCACACACACACACAGATTCATTGGAAAGATTCAGTTTGTGTTAAGCTGAAAGCCAAGTGGCTTGAGGAAAGCTTCAGTGGACACTTCCTGTTAGGATAAAGTCTGACCTCTCTATTGGTTGGGCATTGAGCATAGCTGTATTGGAGCTAATGTCTTTGCACACTTGTGTGACACACAATCACATACTGGTTTGGGTGGTAAAGGAACTCATAGACCATCTTGTTCCAACCCCATGCCATAGGCAGGGACCCCTTCCACTAGCCCAGGTTGCCCAAAGCCCCATCCAACCTGGCCTTGAACCCTACCAGGGAGGGGCAGCCACAGCTTCTCTGGGCAGCCTGTGCCAGGGCCTCACCACCCTCAGACTGAAAAACTTCTTCCTCATATCTAGTCTAAATCTACTCCCTTCCAGTTTAAAGCCATTACCGCTTGTCTTATCATTACTGGCCCTTGTAAAGTGTCCCTCCCCAGCTTTCCTACAGACTGCCTTCAGGTACTGGAATGGTGCTGTATGGTCCCTCAAACAGAGCAATCCGACATCCTACCTTACCAGATTAAAACTATTATTCAGCAACTGCCTGTACCTCTTCAGGCAATAATAAGCATCCTTTTTGTTATAAGCAGTTACCACTGGTCTGAAAGGTGGTGTTTTGAAACATGTAACCTCAGCACAATAACACTGCTAGGCAGGCTGACCCAATGCTTTCCAAAGATAGTGGGAAGACTTGTCCTGATTTCACCAAACTGAAGGTCAAACCCAGCGTTTCCATATGTGAAAACAGGTACCCTCTTTGCTTCCAGCAACTCTGTAAACTATTACTTCTACCTCCTGGATGACTTTGTACAATATGGTGACAACAGAATAAGCTACCTTCTACATTTAATCAGGAATTTAACACATAGCTAATAAATACATTGGTAAATGAAGGATACCTCAGCTCAACTTCCAGGTATGGTTCTCACTTACTGAAAAGCGTGAGCTGTAGAGACTTCATCCTTTTTGCTTTTTCAGGCAGGTGTGTAATTTTTCCAAGCAGCTGTCTGCAACGTGTGGCTCCATATCTCATGAGAGACATTTTTGATACCCTCTGAGGTTAAGGTTTCAAAAATGTTATTGAAAAAGTGTCCCTATTTGGAGTATTCTTACTTCTGATAGTTATAAAAGGGGAAGCCCATGGCTTGAGTTTGAAGTCCACATGTTACTCTCCATGTGGTTCACACATGTGTAACATAGGCATGTTTTTATGAATCGTTTGTATATTCCTTAGCCAGACTCCTGTGTTTAAACAAATGTGGAAACAACACAATACAGCTGTATAAGGAATTTTTTGTTCATAAGTAGGATCTATAGATTTTTAGAGCTACACTTTCAGCAATAAAGAAATTGTCCATACTGCTGGAATGTAAGTCATGCCTTGATAAAATCTTTCATTTTTTGGTCAGGAAAGAAAAGACCTAAGAACATTATAATGATGCCAACTTTGCATTACAAGAGTTAGTAATAGTCAAGGTTGAAGGTGCTATTCATTACTAAGATATCAAAACAGGCCTGTCTACTTGGCAAGAAGATTGGATCTGGTGTTGTTTCCAAAATTAATAACATCTTATTAAATGAAATGCTTCAGACCTTGGAACAGTTGAACACTAAAAAGACTGAAAAATGAAATACAAAATGTATGGCATTTGCTGGCAGTTCCCTCCAAACATTCTTCTACCCCTTCTCCTTTCTTTTAGGCCATGAAAGGAATAGCTTTGGATGGTTGCAATAGCATATGAGAAAGTGGCCTCATTCCTTGTACTGGATGATTTAAAAATATTACTTCCTGAATTACTGTACTCTGAATCATCCACGAAGTAAAGACCTAAAAGCTGAACTCAGAGCCACTTGCCAAAATAAAGTGCTGAATTTGGACAATGTGAATTTTAGGTGTCAGATGCAAGATGAACTACGTGATAAACGGTCTACTGTCTGCTCCACCACTAATTTGATGAAAAGATGAGTCAAGTTCAAATTCTACGCTGCCAATGCAAAGAAAATGAGCTTCCTTTTACTGGCATACCGTTCAGCCTTATTCATGGGTCTCAAACAATGCAGAATGGTGTTCTGCTCCCAGTAGATGTACAAGGATTCTTGGAAGAGTAACTTCTAACCTTCTCAAAGGGGTACTACACACTTCCTTCCCAACTGTGTCTCTGACTGTGCTGCAGACCCTTCATGCTGCTTCTCTGCTGAATTCACATCTGGGATAAGTGTGACAAAAACACCCAGCATGTTCATCACCAGGTTCTGTATCTAGGAAAAATTTTTGTTCCCTTTTCATCTTATTTTCTGACTGGGAATACAGTACTGAACTCATTCTCCTCTAGGACCCTTAAAGAAAAGTGGCATTCTGCACAGACTATTATTTTCATTTAAATAGGGTTCTAAACACCTGGTTACTAGCAGATCAAAGAATTATTTTTTTCCCCCACAGACTAGGAAATCAACCCAAAATATACATGCCTGTGTGAGCCCAGTTAACGAGTTCCTATCACTAGAACAATCAAGTAGTTAATTCTAGCTTATTGATGATTAAACAGTATCTTATTAAAAATATTGGTTAAGATGATCTACTATCTATGGAAAGAAAATAGGACTCCTCCCCTAAACAAGAAAGAAATGAAATAAAAGAAGCCAAAATCACAGTTTCCAACCACTTTCGCCAAATTGAACTTCAACAATATTAAGCATTTGTATCTAAAGTATAGTTACACAATTCACTTCCTGTGAAGGCTGAATTAGTATAGCACAGGGATTCACACCTTCAAAAGAGGTCAGTTTTACATGGTCTAATGCACGCTCTGTTGAGTAAGGAAAATCACTGCTTCAGATGCACTATTATATATGGTCCATGCTGATCTGTTTTTTAACCCTCAGTATTTTTAATGGCAATTGATACGTACCCAGGCAAACAGATCCACAGGGGGTCCACCAGGCACTGACAATACTTATACATTTAAAAAACAAACTGGCAAACTCAGTCTTTAAGACTTGTACCTGGTGCTTTTCCACCATGTTGTAGGCCAAACATCTCACTGTAATTATCGCTGACAATTTTTGGAACATGCCCTTGACTGAAGGTATGAACCTTCCCCATCCAATTGTGTGGAATTCAAATCTCTATTTAAAGGATTCTAGAAAGAGTAATACCACCAGTTTAGTGGAGGAATTCTAGTCTTGCACATGAATAATGTATTTTTCCATTCCATAGCTCCATTGTGGAAAAAGAAAAAGGAATGAGAGGAAAAAGGAATGGAGAAAATTTTAAGAGCTCTAACAAAGTTAGCATGAAGAAATCCTGTCTGAGGTGTCGCCAAACTCTATATTTTACTTAAAAGATTTAGGTCAGTTTAAAAAAAAAAAGCAGCATATGATTTTAGAAATTTTCTGATAGTTTTTACTTTTGTGGATTTTTTCCTTTTTTTGCTGAAGTCTTGTCAAATCTGATCTAGATTGTGTGTTCCTTAGCCTGCATTTTTAGTCTGTGTATTTACATAATACTTTTATTTTCACCCACTGTTTTCCAGAAGACAGAGAAATTTAAGATACTAACAGAGAACTAAAAGTGCCTTGACACTGGCACCAAATGAGAATAAATGTGATAATTCCCCAGTTTTTCTCCAAAAGACAGAAAATTTCTTATTTCTTCAGAGGAACCTAGGTCATAAACAGTGGGGAAGAAGAGTTTGGTCCCCTAACAGAGTTACCATCTAACATGGTTTCATTTTGTTTTGCTAAACATTTTGGCAAGGACTCACAGTGCTGAAAAAACTTACTAGAAGGAAACCAGCACTCTATTATTCACTTTCTCCCCTTCATTTGTGCTAAGAAAAGATAAATTTAAAACTGAGATCTGGAAAAATAAATCTAACATAAAGGCCTATGTACATCTTCACCTACAGCAATTTCACTGATGAGATGAACAATAAACTCAGTAAATGCAGTCATCAAGTCTAGGTTGTAGATACCCTGTGTTGCTAAAGCAGCCGGAGCTAATCACTTGCTCTGGCCTGAGGTCTATATAAACATCAGTAGAACAGCCCCATGTAGATCTGAGGCTGGGACTGAGTCAAGAGAAAATGTAGAGAGAGACATCTTGTTGGATTGCTGGCAGGATGCGCAGAGTCAATATTTGTAATAGTAATTAGTTCTGGAACTGAGACAAGTGACTTGATACAGATGTTATGGCATTGTCCTTTAGGTCCTTCCTTTTGGAAGTAAACAGTTATATTAACCTAATCTTGCACAAAGTCTTTTCCTCTCAGCACTAAACTTCTTTTATAAGGGAATTTGTCTAGTTTACTAGCTGCTGAGAGGACAGCTTCTTCCTAACAAGTGAAGTATTCCTGCTAAAGACAATCAAAACTAATAAAGACTAGTTGTTAAAATTTAGTAGTAAGATTTTAAAAGAGAAGTATGCTTACACTACAAACTTGAAGAATGCATTTTGTCCATCAGAACCAAACACTTTTCCTGTGAGTGCCAGCTAGACAGGTTAGGAGTCCAGCTGCTTCCCTTTGGAAGCTTATTCTGAGACTTCTGCTTTGAGACGACAAAACCAGATGGAGGGAGTCCAATCATTTAGTCTGGCCTCCAGCATAACTATAAGGTATTTTGCACTCAAAAAAAAGCATCTGATTTAGAAAACATTCCAGTCCTGATTTAAACTGGCCTACAGTGGGAATTCACTGTAACCTTATTAAGCTGTCCAAGTGGCTAACTGGTCACTGTACAGAGTTCACCTAGCTCCAGTGCTCAGAAAGTCAAGCTGCTTATAATCCCATCTTTTGCAACTCTGAAGAATCACATCTGTATTGTGAAGTAAACCATCCTTTTACATTATCTCTGACACAGAAATTTCTTGAGTTCCTGAGTGTTTCAGTGTAAGGCAAAGATTTCAATACTTTTGCTTCATTTTTCCAAGTCTTTTCAACACTTTTCATGGTTCCTCAGAACTTGGTACAGAGTTGGACATCAATGTATGGTGACTTTCCTTGTCCTGCTTATTAGTAGCACGTATCTTCACTTAACCCTCAGATAAATGAGCTCTTTTAGCTGCAGCACACCATTAGGGACACCTCCAGAGCCCAAGTATTTCCAGAGCTACAGCCTGTCAGATGTAGTCTGCTGACTTGGCAGCATTCACTTCATGTAGATGAGTGTCCTGCTTTTGGCTGTACTGGAACTCAGATTTATTGCCATGCCTATTTCACACAGTGGTCCAGGTGACTCTGTGACTTGGTTTCCTAAGTATTTGTCTTGTGACATCTTCAACTTCCTCAACAAGTAAGCAGTCAAGAATATAGCTTCTCAAGCTTATTTTAACTCTGTAGAACTAAGAATTGATGTTGTTTTTCTCATATGTATTTGGAGACCTATTCAGTTGAACACAGCTCCAGTTTATTTCATTAAGCTGTATAAACTTAGCAGAGTACTCTTTTCTTATTCAAAATGTCACTGGGTATTAACATAAAATCGCTTTCATAAATCTTGCTATATTACACTGACACTACTTTCATCAGCCAAACATTTTGTTTCTCATTCCTATCTTTGGAAGGGTGTGGCAGTTCAGCCCCAAACAGTGGCTGAGCACCACACCACACCACTTGCTCACTCCTGGAGGAGAAAGGACAGAGCCTCCATGGGTTGGAATAAGGACAGTTTACTGACAAAAAGCACAGTGAAAAGGGAACAATAACAGCCCATTGCAAATTGCTCTCACACCCAGTGGTAACACAGAATACCTTACTGACCTGAAGATGACACAGAGTACTGCACCATGCAAGGACCAACCCAAAGACCTGGCTGCACTCAGACTGCCCAGGAGGCATCAGGAGGACTCCCCTACAACCAGCCCTTTTTATCGGGGAGTGATGTCAGGTGGTGTGGCAGCTAGAGCTCACTTAGCTCACCTGGGCTGGCTGAAGAGGACTTAGGTTTTTCCTTTAATTAGTTGACACTAATTAGATAATTTTCCTTTGATTCTTTATCTGCAACATATAATGCCAATTATTCAGACCTATATCTACCGTATACATTCATCATGTTTAAATATTGGCATAGGACTGGCTTTGACCATCTCCAAGTAATTTCTGGAAATTGTTGCAATTTTATTAAAGTCTAGAGTTTTGCCAAAAAGACCTCACCTGCCTTTTCTCTCTTTAATCTTGTAAGAGGTTGCACTGCTACAAATGTTCACCTGTTGCAATTGCTATTTACCATATTTCTTGTTTAAGTTTAGGAAGACTATTTTGTTTTCACTGAGTGTATCAAAGGTGTAGCAAACCCTAAGACAGCACTCTCCAAATATAACATGGCTGAACATTAAGTTTATGGGCCAATTGTTTGTATTACTGGCTTTGTCTGTTCCTTTATTTCATACACACCATCCCCAATAGCTGACCACTAGACCTCAAAATAACATATTTTAGGATCAATTCCACCTTTCAAATTAAAACAATATACCTGGGGTTTTTAAAGAAGAAATTAATGACACGTTTAATTATATCTTAAGGGTTCCAAATTATTTTCCAGACATGCATACTCTCTCTTTCTCTGGAAAAAAGTATAGTTAGGGCTCAAAGAGAGAACCCCAGCAAAGGCTTTTCTCGTCAGCCAATCCACTGACATTTCATGTCACTCACTAGATTTCCCTTTGGATGCTTGAGAGTGTCCTTAGTAAGATGGGAGCCACACTGTCAGCCTGTGGTGTCTATTGTAACCTGTGTGATGGGCATGGGGTCTGTGGTGAACCCAGCGTTACAGCTCTGGAGGAAATCCAGATGTGCAGAAAGTCCCCAGGAGCAAGGACTGCAGCGTTTGGGAGTGGCCGAGCCCATTGTTTGAGGGCTGTGGTGTATGCAGCCCTAGGAGCGGAATTCCTCCCATTCTGCAACAACTGTGGTTGTATAAACATACAGCAGGTCCTGAATAGCTTGTTCCAGAGGTGAATACTCTTTCATAACTTACTTATACTCCCGCACTTTTCCTTCGGGCTGGTGATGATTTGGGTCAGAGTTCTGTGCGGTAACAACAAAAAAGAATTTGGATGGCGTTTTGGAAATAGGATAGCCCATCTATTTCTCTAGGTACCTTTACTTTCAGATGTTTAATAATAACTTCAGTCCTCAGCAGGCATTCAGATTGCTTATCAACCTGCAATGAAACCAAGAAAAACAGAAATAAGAAAAATGAACAATTCAATAAGCTGTAGATAAAACTCACGACTGAACTCCTTTCCAAATGGATTCCATATGGTGAGTAAGATTCTGCTTTCCATTACATGGGTATAAATCTGGTGTCACTCAGCTGATTTCACTGGGGTAACTGCATTGAAAACAGGCAGCAGGATTTGGCCCAATGCGTAGAGATACAGCTTATCCTATTGCTGTTGATGTTCTTGCAATGCACCAATATACTTGCAAATATTTAGTTCTGTCGCCACATGTTAAAAGTTCTAAAGCCCTTATTTCACTCTTGGTAGGATAGCAACGTTTGGGCAGCTAGAACACAGCATCAAGGTGCTCCTGGAACTTGTTGTTTTCCTTGCAGTAGTATCTGCAACGAGCAGAGGATAAACGCCTTTTGGGAAGTGAATGTGGGAGCCATTTGACAGCAATCAGGAAAACAAGAGAAACTCTAAACCCCGATCTTTCTCTACACCAGAGAAAAAGTTAAATAACTTCCTCCTCTTTTCCCAAAGCCCAGCAGCCATGTTCAGAAACCCAAATCGCATGCTTCTAATAGAAGTCTCAGCATGGTTAAAAAAAATTAACGAGTGCTCATTAACTGAATGCGCTTGAGTTCAGACAGGCAGATGAGTTAAAGCAACTTAATAAGTTACTGCCTGGCAGCAGAGCTGCAGTAACTGTTGGTAACTGGCCATATCTGTCTTCTGTCTGTCCCAGTTGTAAACTGATGTAACATAGACTGGAAGTTGGTGAGTTTTAATCCTAGTCTTTCTGCCTCCAGCTCCAGTTTGAGAGCACTGATGCTGTGCTGCAACTGATTGCTGGTCCCTTCTGGTGGCCAAAACATGTCTGTCTTATGAATTTCATACAGTAGCCAAACTAAGTGCTGTTTGCTGAGCTGTCCCTCAAGCTGGAATTAACTACCAAAACACCTTGAATGATCCTCATGAATAAGGTTCTGTGATTTTTTTATTCACATGATTCATGTAACTAGTTCTATTGGAGGCAGCGCAAGTACCTGAGACTACAAACCCACGTCCGTGCATTAGCTGTGAAATTTATTGAACCTATACAGTCTCTTTGCCAGTGACCCTAACACGTATAATTCTGTGTCTGTCAGGAGAAGTACCATACCAGGAGCAGGTGGCCTTCCTATGATTGCTGGGAGTTAGAAGGTAATGCTGAGTGGAGGCTGTAGAATGGTGGAATGGCTGATCTGAAACATCTCAGAAGCTGCTGGTAACTTTTTTTTACCCCTCGAAAGAAAAGCAAAAGCAAACTGCAAATCAAAATTCAATCTGAAAAGGTAGCAGGAAATGTCTTGCTCTGGGGTTGCAGACAGCTGATAGTCACTTTCAATAAATGTTTTATTTCCTCAGCTTCTCCTTCTCACCCTCTAAGTTGGGATCGCTCTTTGTTGTCCAGAGATCAAAGGGTGTACAATTTACAGATACCGATTTTAAACAAAGGAGTTTTAGAGAGTGTCTTTTTGCTTTGTAAGTTTAATTAGCTCTACAATGAAGAGTTTGCGACTCTGCTAAAATAATTCATATTGAAATTCAAATGCAATTGAAGAAACTGAGTTTGCAGTATCTGCTTAGACACAACTCCAGATGCCATTAAAAGAGACCAGATGTCAAGTATTTTCTGTTATATTCTAAAACAAGGGGGGCAATAAAAGTTACTATTTGACTTTATTCATTTTAACCTAATGGTGAATCACTGTGCAGATATGCCCACATATTTTAGCAATATAATCATGACATAGGAGGCATGGATACTCTACAACCCCATGATAGTATCAGCATGTCCAAGACAATGCTGAGGGAAATGATCTCCAGATTCTCTATCTTCATTGTTCTGGTCACAGATGAAGACATGGCTTGACAGATACACAGTATGGAATTTTCCCACAGTTTCCACCAAAAGAGAATGGGAACGGGCTTGGGAGGGGAAAGAGAAGGGCGAACAAAATCAGTCTTGTTGCTTATTCCATGTCACATATTTGATTTTGACAGGGCTAAAAAGTTCATTCATACGCTCATTTTGATTGCTGAGAAGAAAATTACTAAAAAGGTAAGGCATGTGCTTGTGCTTTAGGCAAGAGTGAGCTTCAGGTTTACTACTTGCTTATTTATCTCTTAACATAGCTCCAGCCTCCGTGAAGTGCTGAAGAAAGGTCTTCATTTAAAACATATGACCCTTAGACAAGATTGCTGCCATGCTTCAAGTGGAATACTTGCTTGAAGATTCCTCTGGACCAGAGCCCAAATGAATCGACAGTGACATTCTGTCAGATGGTGCAAATCTGTTTCATCAGGGCAACACTGGGATACGTGTCTCATTTTGCAAGTTTTCCAGAAAATCCCATGAATATTCCATTTCCATCAAAAAAAAGTTCGTGAAGCGAAATCACACAGCACCACGTTCAATGGCTTTCCATGAATGCTTTGAAAACATGTGTCTGCCCTGTCACCCTATGGCAGGTGATCAAGATTCTGCTTTCGATGGGATAGTTCCTTGACTCGCAGCTGGTACGAGGTGTGCGCTGGGTAAACTTTAGGTGGGTCTTTACTGGTACTGTATATTTCTGAAGGAGATCAAACAGAAATCAGAGAACCTGCCAGTTTTGTAGAAAGAAATAAGCATTTCCAGAAAACGACATTTCCCATCTGTTTAATTTTTGTGCGGTATTTGGGCTTTTCTGTGGTTTTCTGGAGCTTGCTTTGTAGCACTACTGAGAAAGCTGGTGTTTCAGGCTTCCTGGGTTTCATGAAAACCTTTGTTTTGGCTTTGGTTTGAATGAGTTCATACTCAGGAATTCTGCGTTGAGGGTTAGGGTTCAAACCCCAAATCTCAAAGCAATTCTGTGCTAAAATGATTGAGCTTTAGGCTGTTTATTTGTTGGTACCAGGGATCTTTCACCCAACCGTAGCCTCACTGAGGGTTCAGTTGAAACCTGACCCTAGCTTTGCTAATAAGCAAATCTCAATTTCCTAGCTAGGTATATAAATGAACAGCACAGTCCAATCTGAATACTTCTCACTCACAGATAATTTTATCCCATAACACACCACCAAGGTATGAAAATTCTTTCCCTGACTCACGCGGAGCTTGGAACATTGGTCAGAGTGTAGATCAAGGGTATGTTTATGTATGTGGGCACACATGGACAGAAACTTGCCCATGCACTGACCTGGCTGGTAGATGCACATTATCTGAAAGCCATAAAGTTGAATTCTTCACCATGCTAGGGTTGTCCTCAATGGGCAGGCGTTATTCCAACACAATGCTACGCTAATGTAGCTGTATGAATTTTACCCAGGATCTGCCTTCTGCCTCAGCATCTCAGAGGAGGATGTTGCCTGCCTGTCTGCTCTCGTGTGGTGCCCCACAGAAAATAAATAATCAAGCTGGGAGTCAGACTGAGGCTTGCTGTCCTGAGCCCGTGCCATCCAACAGTGCACTGACCCGGCCACCCTGTCCTTCTCCTCTCTACCACTCGGCTGCAGAAACTTCAAGTCTGAAACCTGAAACTCCCAGGCCAGACGTTTCTGCGCAGCTCTCTTCCTTCACAATCCATCCATTTGGGGAGGGAATGAAAGCTCGCAGTCTGCCTCCTCCTCAAAACATTTCAAACTTTCACTTATCTTCACTTAGAATAACTTGCCTGACTGGAGCAGGGGTCCAGGCAGTCCTAATTTGTCCATTTGGCAGAACACTTTGTAAGCAGTCAGCTTCTTATCTTTTGTGTGAGGAGGGGTAAAAAGGGAAAAAAAAAAAAAATGACCTTATTGCGCTAGCAGGTCATGTCATAGGTCATCCTTTCATTCTCCTCACAATCAACTACATTTGCAATCAAAGAGACAGCACATTTTCCACTAGCAAAATGCTCCTTTCAAAAGCAATCGGAATGCTTAGTGTGCACCACGCTTGTCCCGAATCCATGAATTTTTAAGGGGAGAAGAGAATGAGGAAAACTTGGAGTTGCAGTGGATTTCAATCTCCCTGTTTCACAGAGGGATGTAAGAGTACACTGGCACCAACTAGATGCTTTTTCCTATCAAAATTTCAGTAATTTCCTCTTTTTAAAAATTGTTTTTCATTTCACGATTGTCAGAGCCATCACAAAGAGTGGGGGTCAAGTTTGTTTGCTTTTTTCCTTGTAATTTAAGCATTCCGTTCTGTCAGGGTTCACTTTCCAGTGACCTCTGAATTCATCTAAAATTGCCCCAAAGAACCCAAGTGCATACAAGTGTGGGAACTCATCTGTTTGTCATCTCCACCCAGACCAGACCTGCAGCACAGCTTGCCATTGATTCTAAGTAGAAAGGGTGAGTGTGTCTGCACTGGCAGCGAAGGCTTGCAGGCTCTCTGAAGTGTATAAATTTTGGTGGTCAGGTCCGATACTAACAAGAATCTGAAAGCAGCCATTTTTATGACCCAGAGTTTCTTAAAAGAGTAGAAGTAGCTTTTGGTGCTTTCATTTTTGTGTGTTTCTGTAGAGCTAGGAGTATCCCTAGGTACGTTTCAAAATCTTGAGGTGTGCTTTTGCTTCAGGAAGTACACCTATACTACCTGACATAGAGCATAGAGCAAGACCAGAACTAGGAAAAGATGTGTCTCTCATTATTTTCATCTGGAATTTTTGTTATGCTTTTAAAAAACACTCTTTTTTATTATTCTTTTTTTTTTCCCTCAGCTAGGTGAAGGCTTATGTGTTTTTATTCCTATGGTCTGTGAGAATGGATGGTATCAGTCTGTTTCTCTTGTATCATTTAGCTAGCATGAATAAAAACCCTGTACATGTTTCTTTTCTTTATTATCATTTATTAATGAACTGACTGTGTATTTAGAACATTTGGGTCTGGTTTAGTCTGTTCATAAGTCTGCATGTATGGTGAATTTATTAATGGAAAAATGGTAGAAATAAACTAAGTAGTAAAATTGTCATATGTTAAACAGCTGGTTTAAATATGAATATAGTGTATATGTAGCATATAAAACCTTCAAAAAGAACTCCATGGAATGCTGGAATTCAGTTTTACTCCATTTAGTTTACAGCATAGGTTTGCAGATACAATACAGAAGTTTTGAGGGAAATTAGGTAAGCACTGGGTTTAGGGCAAATTGTTTACAGCAAAAGAGTCATTTGATGAATTTAGTTCCTCACCTGTACGTGAATTACTTGCAAACAAATTTATATTTTATAAAATGACTTTGTTATTCTAGTGCAGCCAAGTCCATTGAAATCTCTGAATGACTCACATGCACTCCAATGGGCTTTGAACCAGGGAGTCATCCAGGCTCTTGCTGAAGGCAGTAGGAGGTGGGCTGTCTCCTCAGTGAGTATATCTCAGCTTCTGTATTTTTTGTGAACTATTTGACTACTCTTTAATTCAGTGGTTTTCAACTATTTTCAATTTCTGGTCCTCTAGCATCCATCTAGTGAAGGTAAGGCACGCTGTATTTAAGCCTGTGGACAATGTTTTCTCACTTTCTTTGCTACCTCTCAGAGACTTATGGAGCGGAAGCAGTTCATGGGCTTCTGTGGCTCTGCAGATCACAAGACAGAAAAACCCAAACCACTTTGTCACAGAGTGATCTGCTGTGAGAAACAGTCATTCAGTTACGTAGACTTCACTTCTAAAATTGTCCAAAAATGTTTCTTTGAAAACACTCACAGTCCAAATACTAGGGCAAATGCACATCCACAATGCAGTAACAACATGTTTTCTTTCTGGGAAAGAAAGTAATTTTCATGACTTTCACATTGCCTGTTTGGGAACAGTTCTACACACCGATCAGTCTCATAAAGTTCTGCCATATGCCCGTCGGTATTTCCTCATTTCCTTATTTTTTATGTTTTGTTTTGTGTGCTTGACAAACAAGCAATCAGATGATAAGAAATAGCCTTTGACCCTGCTCTCAGACTGACAGCTAGTAGCTTCGTATTTATTTAGACAGATCCTGTAGGGCACAATCCTCCCCGGTGCTCATTACTCAGTAGACTGACATTTGCACCCACTTTGGAAAGCTTTAAGATCACTGATCCATGCTAAACCAGGACATTCCAGCAAACTCTTGTGCCAAGGGGCATTAGCTCTAACACATATCACCTTTCAGGGCAGGAAAGAAATGAAAGGTTATTATCTAACATCAGTACATCATCTATGCCTTTGGCAGTTGTCGCTATAAGCAGATCCAATTAACTTCGAAATTTCCTTGTCAAATTTTTAGGTTTCTCAAAACCAGGGTGTGCTAAATAGCAGGTTCAATGAGATTCCCATCTTTTGCAACCCATTCAGCTCCTCAACACATTTAGTGGAAACTGTAGCTACCAGACACCTAAAGGTGCGATGCTGAAATGGAGAAAGGCGGCTGTACAGCTTTTACTTCTCTAAAGGACCTGATTTATTCATTTACTCAACAGTTGTTTCTTTGTTGTTTACCTCAGAAAATGTGAATATAATATCCAGCTCGGTCTGTGAGTGTTTTTTCTGGAAGACTTATTTGATCTCAGTCAGATTTTCCAGATAGCCAAATCGATAGGCTAAAATTTCACACAGGTACCTTTTGGGGTATTTATATTGAAAAGATATTGAAAAAAAACCCCAGACAACATAAAATTGCCTAACAGGATAGCTAAAGTTAAATTGTCCCCGTGGAGTGGCCTACAGTAGTTTAGTTAGTTATGTCTCTGATTCCAGTTCCACAAATAACCAGTCAGCTGATTTCAGTCAGTGCATAATAGAGAAAACCTGAAACAATAGCTGAAAACAAATAGCTGGAAACCGAATGATCCAGGTACTCCTAGCTTCTTTGGCACATTATAAACATATACTAAATTACATCTCCCTAAACTGTGCCTCTGCATTGTTTCTCAATTGCAAACTGTTGATCTGCACTACCAGTAGCTTACTGGAGTAGTTTGCATGTGATGTGACACAAATTTACTGATTTGTTTGACGTTCAGCAGGAGTGGTACACAGCAAAATTATATTATTTTATAGTTAATGATGTCGTATTGATTCAGTGAGAAGTGATCATGCTGAGTGGATTGGTATAGGTGTAACTTAAGAGACAATTAATACAGCTTTAATATAAGAATTTTCATAGTTTTAAGAATAGGCTAGTTTAAGAGAAAGCTCTAACTGTGTAAGCTGCTTGTGAGAGCAGAGCAAAACTTAACCATAACAATGCAACAGTAACAGCCTTGAAGATAAAGAAGTAAGAATTGGTGTGTTTTTAGGAATAGGTTAGTTTTGAATTTTAGCAGAATTTGGCTGTAGTCACTTAAGCTGTTTCATGAAAGCGGCTACAAAACTTAGCCATAATAGTGCAACAGCCTTGAAACCAGAGGAAGTAGGAGATAGAGGAGTCATAAATAATGAGCCTAACGACCAATTAAAAGACAGAGTCTATCTTGTTTTCAGTGAAAGAATAACTACTCGGTGCAGGTGTTGGAGCCCAGATAAGCATGGAGAAAACCGTAAGGAGCATGCGCTGAGAGAGGAAGACGTCCAGTCTTCATCCCTGAGACCACCAGAAGACCCCCTGAGTGTCACGGAGCATGCTCTATCTGGGAGGAGTTAATGTAAACGACTTCCTGGAAATAATTTGCATAACCCTGCCTTTTCTTAGAAATTATAATTAATATGTATAATTAATCTGTATAAATATGAGAAATTTGGCTTTAATGGGCACACATTTGGAGGAGCGATCCCCTGTGTGCCCAGCGCTGCAATAAAGGATACCTGCTTAATAGTCACCAAGGCTATTGAGTTTTGATTCCGGCTTTCCGAGGCATCAGTATCTTTCATTAGATTGTCTAATTATTGCTCTTACACAACTTGTTTATTGGAAATTGTCCTAAAGCTGAAGGACAACCTGAATCTACACTGCTGTCACTTAATTTTTTTCCTCCCAATTTTACCATTGTGAGACTGTTCTTTCTTGTGCAGCCTTGTAAATATTTGAAGATTATTATGATTTCAGTTCTGCCTTTCTATAGGTTTACCTTTTCTTTGAAATCCAGTGCCTAAAACTTGGTGCAAAACTTCACGTAACAGTTTTTGCAGCAATAACCAAAGAAAGATTGTTACTTGTTTCCAACAAAAGTGTTTAGACAATGCAATATGAAGTTTTCCTTCTCCCCGTCCCCCCTTTTTTTTTAAATTTCCAACTGCATGTTATCATATCTAGTTTGTAAACCACTGTTATCCCCAAAACCCTTTCTGCAGAAGCTATCTTTCCCTCTTCCGAACTTCTGCAAATGGTTGCTCCTGACTGTTTAGAGCCCTGCCACTGTGCGTATTCTGTGATTCTGTGATATTAAATTGCATCCTACTCCATTTTTTTTAGGATTGCATCCTACTCCTGTGTTTTCAGACCATTTGACCACTTCCTCTGCCATTCTGAAGCCTAGTCCTCTCCAATGTGCTTGCAGCCTCTCTAAGCTTTCCCCTTGCCTGAAAGTGTAAGAAGAAATGTTAGTAATAAAACTATTAAACTGGCCCATGAGGGATGCCTAGGAAATGCCACGTTGCACAGCCTTGTAGTCTGAAAATGAGCCATTGCTCATTTCTTTTTAAATATGCTTTTCCAGCAAATCCTACACAACAGTTATGAAGCATATTGGCATCTGTCTTGGATCAAATATTATTTTGTTTCCCTAATTTTCTTACAGTAATGCCACCAGAGACAATATTAAAAAAAATAATTTTGGAGTTGAGTTGCCGCTCTTCTGCCCACAAAATCTCTTCCCTTAATAGAGTGGGAAATAATGATCGTTTGACATGAATTGTTCTTGACTAATTCATGTGGGCAGCTAGATACGAAGTTAAGATCTATAGCAGATTTATGGGAAAAATATTTTGTATACAGAGGAACTATTATCTCTTACAAGCGTTCTCATTAATTGTACTAACAATCACATTGTTGATGTTGCCAGCTCTCGGGATTTTGTCATGAGTCTCACAAGTAAATCCGTCACTCCTGTACTCAAACAATTACATGGTAATCCCAGATTTCTTTTTCATAAGGCTTCATTTCAAGCCTTAAAAGTATTTGATAATGTGATCTCAAAGGGACTTCTGAGGCAGGAGATCAATAGTAAGAAGTCAGTGGTGACTACATGTTTTTAAAATGTCATGATTTTGGGAGGCATGAGATGTTTCTGAGCATGAGATGTTTCTGAGCATGAGATGTTTCTGAGCATCAGTTCAAAAGGCAGAAAGCCGTATCCTACAGAAAGTTGTATCACCCTTTCTTAGCATTCTGCAGGAAGAAAATATTCCAGTGAGGTATTTATAAACTAGTGGAGATGAACTACTTCAGCAAAGCCATTATACCACAGTGCAGTTCATTGAGAAATGCATTGCTGCTAGCAAGGTAGAGTCAATAAATACTTCTCTGGTCCACTCTGACTTATTCCTCTAATTTGTTCTAGCCTATTCTGTTGTAAATAACATAAAATTAGGTTATGAATGTAACAGACTCCAGCAGATAAAATTTAAAACACCAAACATTTTTGACTGTACAGCCTAGTCTACTGCTATCTTAGCAATTTGCAAGCAGTTGCACTTGGTAATGCTTGTATGTCATCAATTTTAGTCAAGGGATCCTAGACTACAACCAAAATCTTGAAAGACCTCCTATCCTGATTAAACATGCAAATAAATGTTAGATTTTACATAAATGTTCAATACCCAACAATCCAAACTACTGAAAACCTGGTAGGTATTTGGGGACCTGAATGGTCACTCAGCACTCTGGTAATCCTGTCCCTAAGTTAGTTTATCTTGTGGTTTGTGGGAGTCTGTCACACAGCAGGAGGGGAGACGAAGGTATGCTAAAAGGAAGACAAATGTGGTTGCAAAGCCATGGAAATTGGAAGGGGAGGGAGGCAGTGGCAAGAAGGGAGGAACAGGAACACCTCGAACGATCTTCTGAAACTGTGGATTTCATGCACCCGTTGCCCTTATATCCCCTATTTTCCATCTGTTCTTCCACACTGTCTGTGATCAGCTTTCTGAAGGTTAGAAATGCGTTTACACAAGCTACAGCCTAGACCGGAGTCAAGCTCTGCACTGCTCAGCCAGCTCAGGGAGCGCTGCAGGCAAGGAGGTGGGGAAAGGGACTCCCTAAAGCTTTGCTTTTTTGATCTGTCTCCCTGTGGGTTTCAAGGGTCAGATGGTTGAAATTCAGTGTCCAAACACTTTGATTTTGAAATATAAAAGTTAGAGGATGGCCAGGCTTGTAGATACTTACATACTGTAGAAGAGGCTGGATACACACCTGCCTACATACCTGGCCACAGGCATAAACAGGATATTACGGGCACAAACATGGGCAGAACCTTCTATGACATGTGTTGTACCATTCCTCCCCTCCCCAGAGATACTGAACTATACATCTAAAGTTGGGGATTTTTTAGTATACCCAAGCACAGTAACGTCAGAGCACTATAGAGGTCAATCAGGCAAGCGCAGTGAGGTTCATAAAGCCCTTTGCGAAACTTCTCTTCTTTGTTTCCTGTTTATACAGTGGTGTGACTTCTCCATCTTTGCTTTGGGGGGGCCCTTGTTATTTTGTTTTGATTTTCCCCTGATAAAATATTAACCAAAAAGGCTCTGAAAGTGTTCAATATCTAGATTAATTTGCTCTCTGGAAACATCCACAGCCAAGCATCTTTGATTTGGAACAATGTGTCATGCAGCTTTTGTCAGCTGTGTTAGGCAGAAAAGCACGTCTGTTTTACAAGGACATGCATGAAGAAGTACTTGCTCGTGGTTTAGGTTAGGTTTTTAAATCATATTTGTTTTTTGATGGGGAACTAGGTATTAATATGGGGGTGTGTTAGGAGCCGGACAAGTAAAAACATATGCTTGACAAAGATTTAGTAACAGTATACTGCAGTGGATTTTAGAGTAAGAAGTCTGTATTGCTCAGACATAGTGTGGTGACACCATAAACCAGATCTGACTCCTGAGTAGTCTGCTTTGTAGATACCTAAATAATTTTTTTATTCTGTTTCATCTTTCAGGTCTGGGGTTAAATTGTCCAATATCCCTCCCTGTGCAGATGTGTAAGGAGGATACCGAAGACTACTGTATTCAAGGAAACATCACTCAGAAAATAGGCAAGGATTTTTCTGAAGGAACCCAGTCTGATTCCTCCAAACCATTGAGCATAGCTGGCTGAGTGTGCTGGAGGCCCTTGGGGTAGGATAGGATATGTGAGTTTTGCTGGAAATAGGGTAGGAAAAGAAGGGAGAGGAAATGCTAGGCTTCAGCATTTCATCTGGAATCTGAAGAGAACCAGAGGTCCCAGGCTTTTACAGGAATTTGGGGGAGAAATAAAATTTTAGTATGCACTAAATATCTAGCATTTGAACAGCAGGCTTGAGAGCATCTTCATCAGAGCAGGAATCCAGAATTACACTAATAACCAGGTCTCTTCCTTACAAGCATCAGCGAAGTAGAGACCATAAGATCTCTTCCCTATAGACCTTAGATTCATCTAATTACATTTATCCATACAGTCTATTTATAGTCCTAGGTAGCCTATATTATTTTACATCAACAAAAAGAACCTTAAGATGGCCTTGGATAAGCCATAACGATCCATTTTATGTCTTTATTCATTGGTCCCAGCATGTGAAGTTTTATTTTATTGTATTTAGTAGATATAAAGAGGCAAGAGACACTGCAGATCCCAGTGGTTCGTTAGTCCTGCACATTATTGTGTTTTAAAACATCCTTCTCCAGACCACAAAATCACTTCCTCCTGTATCGTGTGCATTAGGTGTGAATCTGCAGAGAGAATCTTTACATTTTGCTACTCCAGAAAGAATTATTCCTCTATATCTCTTCTGGTATAACTTTTTATTCTGGAGGAACTCCCCTGTGTAAGTGCCAGCCCCACATACAGTCACTTTCATCCAGAAGCCAGTGCTTGTGTGTACGTAATTTTGGCTCAGCTATAAGGGCATAGTTAATTAAATAGTTTCAGAAATGGTTGTGTGTTCTGTTTCCTATTGTACAGGCACATCTCCCTTGTTAGTAGGTATGGAGGACTATTACCAGGAATCCCAGGGCCTTTTCAGAAGATCCTTAATGAACCAGTCTAGATGGGCATTTGCTCCTGAGCTAATACATGTGAAATGTCACCCAAAAAGAAATTATAACAAGCAGTCCTCAAAAAAAGTGCAAAAATTTTACTAAGGGCTTGGTGCCATTCCTCTCAGAGGGAGGCCTTCCCTCTCTGAGTGGAAAGAGGCCAGATACTGAGTTGGGAAGAAAAGAATATGAAATAATATTTTTCCTAGCATGGTTCCAGTACCTGGATGATGATCTGATGGCTCGGATGGGAGTCAATCCAGGTTTTTTTTTAACTGGACTGACTTTTCTAATGTCTTGGCTTGGAGCTTGGATGGTTTTTAAGTACACTGAGGGTTTTTTTAGTAGAAAAAGTAGAGAGATTTGTTTGCCAGCAGGGGACAAATTTTCATGCTGTCAAATTAAGCTGCTCCTCACACGGAGCTTTCATTTGAGTCTACACCACCGATTTAGTCTTGATGAGATGGGCCCATAAATCTCAGTCAGAAGAATTATATGACCCGTTCATTTTCCTTTTGCCGCAGTCACCTCCATCTCCCTCTACGCGGTATTCTACTGGTAGAAACTCGTGAACCGCTGAAGTGACAAAGTACTCCGGTCATTCAAAACCTTACCCTGCCCAAGGACTAAGAGTACCACAGCCTAGACTACCCTTGGAAGTGTGTGACTTAATCAGCTCTCACCCTCTCTGAGGTTTCAGTGATGAGGCACTGACAGGTTGCAACCAGGCTGCTGTGGCTTCCAACACTGCTTACCCTCTTGTAGTGTTGAAATACTGGGTTGCTATGACACCTCCCAGGGGATCACTGCTTCTGCTGGGTGAAAACTCACCCAGAAACTTCACTCTCATCCTCCCAAGCCATCCAGTTTCCCTCCTGTACCTTTTGCATCTATGGTATCTCTTCATGGACCTGCTTATGGCCATGAAAAATAGTCTCACTGGTTTGAGTACGGCTGATCAGTAGAGCAGATCTGGTCATGAAAGGCAGAAAAAGAGCTTCATGTGAACAGCGGTCCTATAAGCAGAGGTTGCTCATATTGGTTGCAGCTGCAGGACCAGCCTCTGGAGCATTACAGTGGAGCCAGGAGGAATCCCTGCTCGTTGCTTGTAGGGCCTGCGCTTTATAGAATTATCAAGTAACAGAAGTTCATGATGCTGTCAAAATAAGAAGGTCTGGAGATGGTTTTATCCACTTGAAAAAATTTTATATCCCTCATTTGGGTTAAAGCAATTGCCTTATTATCCTCCAAGGTGCTGGACATTTTATACTCTCGCAGCGCACCTGAATTCATGTGCCCAGGTGGGCTTCAATCTTGTTTTTCACAGCTGTTAAACTCAGTGTTCACAAGCACAGGGTTAAACATAACTTCCTCAGCAGTTGTTTACCAGTTCCTTGTTGCTGTGTGACTTTCAGTAAACTACATGCCTCCTGTGAGTCCACGATTTTCTCTTTCAGCACCAAGGAACAGTTATTCCTGGGCTTGGGACACATTTATCAAAGACATGACTGCTGATGTGCACTGCTGATGTGCTGAATTCCTCCAGGAACCGTCTTCTGACCCGTTGCTATAAATTTTGTGCTGTAGAATTGGCAGACTCCAGCAGCTTTTTGTAACTAAGTACTACAGAAAGAAACCCTCACCTCACCTCAAAGGACCTAAATATTTTAAAGAAAGAAGTTGTGCAGTGGTTTGGGTGTTAGGATAAAATTTAGAATTAAAATATTTAATCTATTGGATACAGAGTAAGATACATTAATCATCTCTTTTTCATAAAACAAATAATCAATGATAAATATTTTTTAGGCAATTTTTAATTTATTGATGGAGGTTTTGTGCCTATGGAACCAAATGCACAATCGTATCTTGTGTGACTCCACATCAGAGCATGTTTTTCTTCTGAACAATGAAACAAAAATGCATTCATCTACATGACTTCTGTGATTTTCAGTACACTTACATTCCAGGCTAGGAGCAGCGTGAAGGACACAGCTATGTTCCTGAGCACATTTGAAGCCTGGTTGGCACGGAGGCAGCTTGTACCCTCCTGTTTCACCATGAGGACATCCTGGATACAGGAGAGGACGCCCTAAATCAGTGGTGCAGAGCGGGTACAAATGCCAGTGTTTCTATGCACAGGGTGTCAGAAAGAGCCCTCCTGGGAATTCATGGTCAGGCAGGTGTCTGAACCTGCTAAGTAAAGATGTGCATTTGGCCTTTGCAGCACACTGGAGGTGCCAGTGGAAGATCTGGGACATAGTGGGACAACCTAGTTCAAAGCCATCTGAACATTATGTGGGTAGTGATTTGCAACCAAGAAAAGCAGATATATGCCAATTCTTCTTCAACCAGTCTCTCCCACACCCTTCCCCACCTTCGCATAGAGCACTGCAGAGGGTGTTTCTGCAGTTATGTTTCTGTCCTCACATGGAGCTTGGATGATCTATGGAGCCTTGCAGCTGGGGAGGGAACACTACAATGAATTTCCATTTTGCAGATTGTATTGGGAACAGGAGAGCTGGTTCACCTTTTGTACATGGAGTAGCTGGCCAGACAGGGCAGACTGAAGATGTGGAGTGATAATAGGGAGAGAGACAGCAGCTGGAGACAAAGGAAGGTCAAAGGCACAAAAGAAGCTGGCAGCTATAGGAGAGAGGGAAAATCAGTAGCGGATAAAATGTGAGGAGTCTTAGTGGAAAGAGAAATGAGGAGAAGAAAGAACAAAACAGCAAAAAACCAACCTGGTAAAAGGTGCAGCAGCAAAGGAGTATTTGAAAAGTGAGGGATAAAATAGAGTATTTCACATCTGCTCGTGGGGTTCAGATGACAGTTCCTGTATAAATTCATAGTACATGTGAACACGCAGGTTCCCTAGGTGACTTTGAAAATCTCTGCCAGGAAATCCAGCCAGCCAGAAACAGTACCTCAGACAGGAAGCGTTACCTCTCGAAAAGCGATCGCAGGAGCTGAATCACCTCAGCTAACTGATTTTATTTTATTTTATTTGAAAAAAATGTGGTTAGGAAAAGAGAAATGGCTGCTGCTTGTCTTATAAGGGCACTTCAGCCTGTGTACATGCTCTAATATTTTCCACCAGAGGCATATAGAGCCTTTCCTCATTTCCCATCACCTTTTGGGACTCGTATTCTGCACTCTACACTCAGCTTCTTCTCTTGGCATCATCTTCTGTTCGCTTTTTGTTTTCTTCTCTGTCTCTGTTGCAAGGGAAATAGGGAAAGCCACTGGGTGCTGGGAAGGAGCTTGCCACCCTATGTCTGTCGTATTTGCAACGGGATGGGCAGATGTGACTGTGCCTGCACTAGACATCATGGGCACTGTTGTGATACAGGTCCCAGGAGGGTGGTGATTAGCTGTGGCCCTGGAGGCACAGGAAAGGTAGCTCCCACAGACAGGTCTGCTGGACGCACTGGTTTTCTCCCCCTCTCCACCACGGCTTGCGAATTTTCACAGCTACACTTTTACTTCTTTTTCCCTATGTGTAAATGAGGAGTAGGATAGGGGATGGACTGCAAATGTACCAAAAAGAACAACCAACAAAGTTCATCAGCTGAAGCTTTAAAGGCAGCATGTGGCTAAAATTCACATTGTGTTTTCATCAAAATGCAGTTCTGGAGGTGCTCCCCATTCCTGCTTTGCTGGCTTGCACGTTATAATTTAATCCCAGAATCCAGTATTTGGCTCTCTCTCCACACAGTAAGTGGAAATCTGGTTCTTTGTGTTTCCCTAAATTGTATTATTTATAATAACAATAAGTCTCCTGTGCTGGTGGTGGAAGCCAAATGACAGACACTTCACCTATTATGCCATGTTTTTAATCAATTAGCTTGCTGAATATTCCAGATGAAACCAGTGTTTGTATTGGCCACGATCCGGGCTGTGCCTGAAGTATTTTAGTGAAATGAGCATTAGGAAAGCTTTAGAATATTAAGCCAAAAATAGATTTCTGTCCTTAAATAAAATGCTTTCCTTAGCCTGTTGCATGCACAGTGTACTATTAAGCTGTTATTTCAAAACCCAGCCTATTTTCAGACTTTCAGCATCTGTAAAAAAATTAATAATGTTAAAGAGGGAATTAATTTTTTCAGGCTTTTAAAAAGCCCATTGTGTAAGCCACCAGCTCTTACAAGAGGCATCTGTCTGAAAAAAACTCCTCAAACTTTCACGTGAAGCTGTGCTGTGTTCATTAAACACCCTGCTTTTGTAGTCCCCTGTGGTCAAAGATAAAACTCTTCTGAAGAGCCTTCCAAAGAAAATTTCTGAAGTCACATACATTTCTGTCCTGAGGAGAGCCTACCTGGATGCTCACAAGCCTCAACAGATGTAGCATTTATTGATGACTGCATCAAGAGCTGAGGAAATGTATTTCACATGGCTAAATTTTTTAGACGAGATGAAGGATGGGAAGTGAATTATCATCCAGGCAATAACTCATGCTACATTTCCACGGGCATTTCACAGAACCCGGCTAAGGGACTACGGGGTAGGTTAGGACTGCAGACGCCTTTTGTGTTTTCTTTCCTTTTTAGGACATGCTAGAGCTGTATAATTAAATGGAGATTATTGGCAACATTATTTAGCAGTCATTATGGAGTCATTAGGGTTCTGCTTGGGCAAGAAGATAAGTCCCCTTCCTCTCTCACACTTAATGCTTCTATCAACAGCTTAGAAAAGTGGTTCACAATGAATTGCTACTTAAGTAGTCCCTATCTTCCTCTGCAATCTCCCTCCTGTTGTTCTTCCCTGTAGGCTACCTCAGAGGGTCAGTAGCTTAGCTGGCCTGATGCAATGCAGGCTTTCCCATAGCTTTTGGCACTTTGCAACCGCTCCTGTAAAAAAAAAAAAAAAAAAAGGGGGAAAAAAAGGGGACAAAAAAGGACTCGAGGAAAGGTTCTCACATGGGATGGAGGAAGAGTCGCTGCTGATCCAAACAGCGGTGTTTTTCTTGTGCTTCTGTAAGTAAGAGACTGGGCCGTGTTGCTTCAGTCTCTGTAGGCTCCCCAGACATGTCAGTGCTCTCCTTCTTTTCTTCTGTCCTCCGCAGCAGATGATTCAGAGCGTGACATTGCATAAAGCTCCGGGCTGCCCCGTGAAGAAAGAGTCATGCCACCGAACTGCTTTGCAGGCTCCATAGCTCTCCAGTGGCTGATCTAACACAGGATTTTTGAGGGCTGAATTCCCTCCACACCACACGGTGAAAGTGGGCGTACAGTCTGGTGTCATTACATAGCAGTTAATAATTCTGCAAATGTGTGTGTGTGAGTGTGTGTGTGTGTGTGTGTGTGTGTGTGTACACGTTGGAGCTGGACGGAAAAGGAAATGTCTGTTGTGTCGGAAATTCCAGCTTGTCAACATTTCATTTTATTCTGTGCTGGAACGAAACATCAACATTTGCAAATACCTGGCAAAACAGGGCCTGCCTCGGTGCCTGCCTTCCTGCCGGCCAGCCCCTCTAGTTGCTGGCCTGCCAGGCCATGCTGCCCAGCGCCCAGGCACCAAGCCGGGCGAGGGGTGAAGGGGGACTGTCAGCTGGCCTGGCTGCATGGTGACTTTCCACAGAACATTTAATGAAACCATCATGCCGCTTCTGACAGGCAAACAGCTCTGCATTTTCAAAGCAGATCATTTACTGTATTTTGTTTTCTTACGTTTGCAGACACCTGCCTGAAGTATTATTTCTGTTATACTTCAGAGATATTTAACACATAAGCAGTGATAAAACTCTGAGGCAGGTAAGATGTGTATACAGAAAGATGACATTAAATTTGAATAGCAACCTACCACAGACCTTTGATTTTAAGAGGAAAGTTAAGATGAAGCAGCAAGAAGCCTGATATGCAGAGCCAGTAACTCCTCAACATGTTTTAAATCTCACAGCCCTTTTTGCGAGCCAGAGGATCCCACCGAGTACATTCAGGTCTGGTCCGAATTGCAAATGGAGCTCACCCTGGCAACGTTATTTTGGGAGCAGGGGCTGGGTGAAAGGCAGGCAGGGCAGACAAAGCTGCAGTAAGGCATGTGTGAAGGCCTGAGCAGCAGTGGCAGAATTTCATAGTCATTACTGCAAACTTTTCCACTATTATGCATGAGTAGTGACAGGCTTGCATTGTTAATCAGAGTAATTAGGATTTAGTTGCAGCATGACAATAACCTGTGCCTCATAAAGGCCTGAAGGCGATCCATTTTCTCCCCTTTTCCTAGGAGTCTCCTATTGTGGTTTGTCGATAGCCCAGCAGGAATGCAATCAGGAAATCTCCAGTGAATCAGTGTCCCTAAATCTTCAGGCTTGACAGGTTGAAGTCTGACAAGCTGTTAGGAAAAGCCACTGATCATTAGGCTGTCTAAAATAGACTTAGCTTGTTTCTGTCTGTACGCATCGATTTATCTGCAGAATGATACTGTTTGAAGCTGGGATTACTCGTGCTGCCGCCAGCTGACACGGGCTGTATGATAAAATGGCAAAGCGTGGCTCTGGCTAAACATGCACATCGTTCCCTCTTCCCTGGTTCACTGGTTTTGACTCAGTCTATTGTAACAAAAAGTTGGTCCGGTATTGCTGTGAGAAACAAGACTGGAAATGGCTTGTAGCAATTTTTGATCACCCCAAACCCCAGTGTCTCTGATGAATATGGAAGGGTAGTGTCAGCTTTCCCCAGATCCTCTCAGAGCAGGGATTTCTAGGTCAGCTGCTGCGGGCTATGCGCTTTGCTTTGCTGAGTTCAGTACTAGGTTCATTACAAAATCTCAGATAAAAGCTCTCCTCGATGCACATCTTTTCCTCTCCTAAGCAATGTTTTAAGTAAAAAAAAATAAATTTGAATTTAATTTAAAATAACCCGATTAGGTCCATAGCACATTATTTTTGAGATTTACTTCATAGTTATTCTTCAACTCTACTCCAGCTTTTGTACAAAAAAACCCCAACAAACTCCCATCAGATTGGAAAATTTCTCAACAGACATTTTTCTTGAACAGGATTGCATTCTTACTTGTCACTTACAATGACATCTGTTTTTCCAGTCTTCCCATCTTATTTCTTCCATTTTAAAAAAGTTACTGGGTTTCTTACAGGATTCAAATCTCAGAGTGGAAAATCAAGAACTAATTCAGCTCTTCCTTGCCATTGCCTGGAATACTGTCATCCTACTGTCTTGAAAAAAAGAAAAGGCATCTATTTTGCAGCATTATGCATAGCGAATGTATATGCATAAGCAACCTTAAACATGTGTCTGTATACATTTGCACATATATACAGTGTGCATGTGGTATGTTATCTCCATACATTTTCCTGCTTGTGAATGATGAACGTGGCCTCTAAAAAGAAATAGATGTTCACTTGTTGGTTAAAGCAGATAGAAATACAGAGAAGTAGCTTCATAAATACCTATTTACATTTACATATATTTAAAAAAATAATAAAAGAAATTTGGCATGGCAGAAGCATGGTCCTGTTGCTGCAAAAGGATCAAGGGATACTTCATGACATAGCAGTCAAGTCCCAAGTTTTACCTAATGTGACGTTCTTTGTACTGCATTCTTCTTTCTAGCAGCTGCATTAGTAATACACACCCCTTACATTTACATTGTGCTGTATTTCCATTTATTGCTTTAAGAAGATCCACTTACAACTTGCTAAGAGACAGCACAAACCTCTGTGAGGTTATGCAAAGTCTCTGCACAAAGGCTGGAGCTGCAGTTAGGGTCTGTTGTGGCTTAGTTTGTAGTCTTTATGCACAGATTTGCTGAAGGAGGTTTTACCACGCTGCATCTTGCACGAAAGGTGAAATATATGCAAACAAACGGATGTTTCCATTTAACCAGGCATCAGAATATAATTATGATTCAAGTTTTTTGCAAAGATAATTTAAAATCTTTTTGTAGAGGACAAAGAATTCACTATGGTACTTAGATCACAAATAGTTTTCTAGGATTTAATATACTAGAAATATACATTAATGTGCTTTCAGGAACAACCAAAAATACTCCGAGTTCTTACAACATACCCACATCTCCAGTATGTGAATATGTAATGCTAGGTTCTACATTCCACNTATGAAACTAACATTGATGGAACATTAACCTCTGAGTTAAAGCATGAATCAGATGGAGCAAGCTTTTTATGACAGCTTTCCTGAGGCCCTTTCATTATTTTGTTTTGTTGTCTGATTTCTATGCTTAGTGAACCTTTATAAGCAATTCAGAGACTTTGGGGTTCATCAGAAACATATGTCTCCACCAAAATACTGCTGAAAAATGCTTGGGGAGTAGCATAAAAATGAGGGAGCTTTTAATAGGATGATTGGAAATAGCAATTAAAGGGGTAAATTAATTGCAAGTAGCACACATATTTTTAAAAGAATAATGCCAGTCATCAATAGCATTGATAAAAATGGACTCTGAATGAGCCTGAGTCAGAAGCAGCCAGCATAGTTAAACAGCAGTGTAATAGACACCATTCAAAATGAAAAGACGTCCTCCAGAATATGGAAGTTGTGTCCAAAGAAAGAAAACAGAGGAAGAGTATAATCCCCAGCAAAATAAATGTTAAACCACAGCAAAGCAAGCCAAAAATATTAGTGGAAGCAACTTGTAGAAGTAATGAGAGCTAGCAGTAAAGCCTTTTGTATATACATCAGAAGCAGCCCAGTTGGACAGTTAGTAGGATGAGAAGCAGCAGCAAAGGAAGAGAAAGACATTATGGAACAGATAAAAGAATTATTTGCACTGGTTCCCGCCGTAAATGAGGTGGGAGTCTTTCACACTGGGGTCATTCTTTGCACAGAATGGGTCTGTGCAAAATCCCAGATCAGAGATTTTAGAGCAAACCAGTACCACAACAAATCAGTAACAATAGGTGGTATTCACACAGGAGATTTGGAAGAACTGAATATGAAATTGTCAGTCAATCCATTGTGACTGATGACTAGATGATCTTTGAGGTCCCTTCCAACCCAAACCATTCTATAATTCTATGATCCAATTGGCATCAGGGTAACATGCAAGGTACAGATAACGGGAACAAGAAGAACCAGAGGAGTTTTTTATAAAGGAGTCTGAAAAGATAATGCCTTTCCACTTGCAAAAGTGATGACCAAAAGGGTAGTGTGGTGAAAATATCTAAAATTATGAAGATACAAAACTTTTGCAGCAATACAGGAACTTTTTAGACAGCTGGGAAATAAAGACAAAGGAAGTGATTTTTTTGTTCAGCACATCACTAAGTTGTGGAATTCCGTGTCGTGGGATGCAGGCTGTGAAGGAAAAGCAGGTGAGGGGTTTTTTTTCCCCTGAAAGTACTGGATTAGACAAATTCATGAAGATCAGATGCTTTGTTGGGTATTAAGTGGTGATTTACATACTGCCTCTGGATCAAAAAGTACTTGCTACATGTTGGAAGACAGGAAGCAGATGATAACTGAAGCGCAGACACTCAGAAGACGGGTACAGGATGACCCCTACCTTAATTGAACCTGCTGCCAGAGGTAAAACACTGTCAGAGAGATGTTGGTCTGGGTCTGCGTTACATTTCTTACACTTTCAGACTGTGAACTGTTTGTCCATGTAATTCCCTTCATTTCCAGGGATGCTCACTTGTGTGATAGCTCTCCTCTTCCAACTGGATGACTGGGCAGAGCCTGCAAAGGAGAAAGGAGAGAGATGCCTAAAGAAGCAGCAGCCCTT
>VZTU01011525.1:96253-140459 GCA_013400835.1 Zapornia atra
CAGCCTTTGAATAAAAATCTGTTAAATAATTTCATCATTTTCTGTCTACCTTCAAAAATAATGTGAGTCAACAAAAACGCCAAACTGACCACAACAAAATTTCCCACAATGGTTTTGGCTTTACTCTGCAAGCCTATTATTACCAGCTCTTATCGCCTCAGCATATATTTAGCTGCATCTTTGCTTTTGGGTGAGGGCAGGCATGGCAGATAAGTTCTCCCACCTGTATTGCTTCTGACTTGAAGAAAGCAGACTGGGATTTGCTTTCTTTAACGATGAGACCACCACATAGGAGAGAGAAAGTGATTTGTCCCTATGTATGCATGAAAACCTGCAGCCAAACCAGGAACCAGACCCGAGATGTCCGAGTCCCATTTCCTACCCCACCGATTGGAATGCTCTCTGTAATCAGTGCTAAGAGTGTTCAAATCATGAGGTATTGCTTCAGAACCTATTCAGGGTATATTTGACCATGATATGTCTCTTAAAAGCATGTTTTCTGTGCTCTATCATCAAAAATTTCAGCTTGAACACAGTTAACTCAGCCCAAGTTTTGGAAACAAGATTCAGGCTCTTCAGGGGATTGTCCTTCTCTGGTGTTGTTAATCCTGTGGTTTTTAAGGCATTTTTTTCATAAAAAGAGAATGTGTTTTGCTTTACTTCAATGTTTACAAGTGTTTGTCTGGGAAATATAGGATTATAAAGGAACACATTTCAAGCACCACGCTGGGTGTGTTAGTGCTTTGTATTCTGCTACCACATCTGAACTTCCTTCATGTTGTGTTTCATAATGTCCCAGACAAGTAAGAATGAGATCATATTTGCTAGAATTGTTTAATAGTCAGTGGTCTGACCCTGAAAAAGATGAGGCACGTTAGCTTTCCATCACTCTGGATGGGAACTGAGGTTGCACAGTATCTGGCAGGATGCTTGCAGCACCTCACAGAATTTGTGCTTTTAACTTAATTCCCAGACCACATCTATTTTCTCCAATACACTGCAAACATATAATTATAGTTAGCACAATTGGTACTTTCACTTTTAACTAAAATGCCTCTACCCAGCAGGCAAAACAATAATCATGAGACAACATTGTGATGAATGATGGTGCCTCCAACAAAGTGCTTGAGCCATAATGGAAAGAGACAGTAAATTTCATCCTGTTGGGTTTTTTTTTTAATCGCATATGCTGCAAATCCATTTTTTGAAAATGAAATTATGCATTTTAAGCTACAAATCACAATAGGCTTAATGCAGTAATACACCAGCTTCTCTTGTCCTCAGTCCACGTCTTGGGAAGGGGTGGTCTAAGACAACACCTAATAGAAGACACGTAGATTTGAGGGTGGTGCCCTGTGATAAGCTTGTTTCTAGCTATAGCTCTTTGCAGCCTTTCATTTTAAGGAACAAAGAAAAGGAAGGGAAGGCAGGGAAACGGGTGAGGAAAGACAAACTGTGCAAAACACAATGAGTTTGGGGCACCCTGGTCCTGCTATCTGTACAGCTGTATAGTCCACTGATTTCATTGGTCTTTCTCCTGACTTGAATTTACACAACTGGAGCAGCATCAGGCCTTCAGATAGCCATGATTTATGCTCTTCCTGGCAGTCATAGCAGATAACATGTTACACTGTACCTTCTCCTCTTTAAACACATTGACTTCTGTGACGTAAGGTATTCTCTTGGAAATGACAGGTATGATAATTCTGTACCAAGGCTCACAAATGTATTTTAAGGACATGAAAACAATTGCATGTGTGAGCTTCCAATTGTTTTATTTTTCAAGGTTCAAACTGGACTAATTGTCTATTCCAAACACACAACATTAATGAAACGATTTGCAGACTGATTGAAATGCTGTCATTTTTTCAAAGGTTTTCTGGCTGATTGCTTTTCAGTAAACAGAAATATGCAGTAAGAAGCTGAAAATATTTCAGAAAAGCTTAAATAAAAAGAATTTAAAATCTGCCAGAAGAAAAACCATGAACATGTTGTCACGCTGTACATGAACATTACCCATTCACACGTTCACTCTTTGAATGGCCCTAAATCAATTACCTGTTTCAATAATATCAACAATAACTTAATCTTCTGAATTTCCTGAGCCTTTGGGCAGAACTAAACATCTTTTAGCTGCACAGCCTAGTGCACAGCCGTCTTGGGGAGGAGCCCTCTTTTGGGGTTACCTCTAAGTATTCACCTCCCCTATCTTTTGGCAGTTCTTGGTCTCTCTAGAGAGAGAGCAAAGCCCATAGAAGCTGCTGTTCTGCCTTGCTGTATGGCTGACGTGCTCTGATCCCCAGCACCAGAGCAGTAACACAGCTGAATTAACAGAGGGTTTGTCTATACCACAGTCACAGAAATTCCTTTCCGGATTATGGAAAAAGTGGTTTGAGGGAATCTGTCTTGTCTGCTGAAAAAATATTTAATGAAAAATTGATGACCAAGTCGAGCGCTAGTCTCTTCTCAATGAAACCCTTGTTTGAGCCAGTATTCCCATAAGCGTTGGTAGAGAACTTGAGTAAGTTTAGAAGAGCAGTACCAGCTGAGGAATAACTGCAGCACCATGTTTGGAGAATGCTGCCTGTTTGCTCTTGCTTTGTAACATTCCTGAGCGTGGTAAGCACTTGAGATTGCCACTGTGGGGCATGCCAGCTGGCTCGCCTTCCTTCTTCTGTTCTGCAGAAGAATCCTGGTGAGTGAAATATTTTCAAAATGTGTTTCTGACACAGTGGTGGAAGACTTACAGCTATTGTTTGAAACAGGCAAGAATAAATAGATATATGTGCTCTCCTCCTTGGAAGAAATCACATCTTAATGAAAAAGTTCTGGACTTTCACTGCGGAAGATAGGTATATTCTGAATCTTTGCAATGGAGGCAGCCTTACCTGACTAGTTTTAGTGGAAATACTTGTTTTGATAAGTGAGGAAACACAACAATTACTAATGCATTTTGCCACTCAAACATTCCGTGAGGATTATAATATAAATACATAACTGCTTTTCCTCATTTCAGCATGCCACTTGTGAACAATTTTGTCATAACAAACCCCATCTTCCCTGCTTTTCATTTATCTCCCTAAAATAGAAATGGTCTTTTTCCATTTATCCTGCTAGAATAAACATCTATTAATTCTCCCAGGTCACAAAACCTTCAGCTTCTGAAGGTTAGAAATGTCTGCACAGTATGCAACTCCTTTGGTTTAGTTCTGCCTTGAATCAGCTCAACAGAAAATGTCCAAATATTTGCCCGGTAATGGGAAAAATGAACGTAATTGATCCACGGCTCTTATGTACAACATCAAAGTACTTAGAGACAAGAAGCTATTGTAAGACAGTGACTAATAACTGTATGAGGGGATTTCCATTAGCAGGCCCACAAGGAAGATGATTCTAATTTGTGAATGTCTTGTGAAAAGTTAAAACTGTCATGAACTATACAAGGAGTTTTTCATAAAACCAAAGTCACGGAAAGAGGCATCGCTTTTTATACGTCTGACCTTGGGATACCCCATTTAAGGTCAGATGAAATCATAAATTACTTGAATCCCCTGAGCCTTCTTTAAACTCCTCCCATAACACAATTTAGAGTCGTCGACGCCAAATCCTCCAAATCATTATATTTCTGATATCTGTGGATAGCAATGAGCAAACTGAGTTACCATGCACTGTTTTAAAATCTCATGGGATGTAGTGATCCTCTCCCTTACTCCAGAAGATGCAACCTGATGAAAGTGTAGCAGCTCCTGGCACAGTGTTATTTGTCAGGCTGCCATAGGTGAACTCTTGAGGTACCTGCTACTGATAACTAGATAACATATTTAAGATTGAAGAAAAGAGAAATAAAAAAAGACTGGTCAGGGAACTGATTCTGCCACCCTTGCCTTTACTTTTACTTTGTTCTTGAACATTAGCAGCCAATATCTGGCCCTGGCAGATTTCCTTCTCAACTGTATTTTCATAATATTCTCAAATTAAAGTTGCATTCCAAATTTTACACTGGCCTAGTAAGCTGTTGCTGTTGTCAACACCTATTTAAATTATCATCACAGACTCTTACAGTTAGCAGTTAGTCTCTACTTTGGTAATCATACTTACATATGCAAGGAACATACATACATGCATCACATTTCTTCCACATAATCCCATAAATCATCAGAGAATTCACTGCTAAACCAGCTTTGGAATTTCTGTTTCCCCAGAAGCTAAAATGTTAATCTCAGAAGCATGTACACCGTGGAAGGAGGAAAAGAGAGCAAGAGCATCCTTGTCTTTTCATGGTCTTTGTGGATAGCTCAAGTGTGGGAATAAGGGACCAGGCCCACAAAGTCTTTGCCTGGAATCAGTGTGAAAAGTGAGGTAAAGAGCATATTAAATCATGAATTTCTTCTCTTTCTCTGCATTCCAGAGGGGCTGCCTGGTAGGAAGGAAAGGAGATAGCTTATTCCCTGAAAAAGCACATCACAAATTCTTTCCCATTTGTGCCAAATGCTTGTAGTATAAAGGATTGCATTGCTTCTGACACACAGTCTGTTGGATGCACTCCCTAATGTGGTTCAGCTTCCTTGCTGTCTCTTATGTTAGCCCACGCCTTAACGGTATAATTTAACCTTAAATTAGAGGCATATTTTACCCTTGTTTTGTATGCAGAAATCCCTTTGATGTAATTTGGAGCCCCCTGCAAAGATGGAGGGTTTATCATGGCCCTTTGAATGCATGTGACATGGCAATTTGTCCAAGACATATTCTCATGCAAGAAGAATGGGATCCCATTGTGGGAAAATCTAGGGCCAAACACTGCACAGAACTGACGTCAATAGGATTGAACACAGTGTGAAGTTATGGCAAAATCTGATGTATTAGCTGTTTCGTGTCAGTGGGGTTTTTTGTGCATCCACTGCTCTTAGTGTTGCTGATGGAGAGTGCATATCGTATTGTCCTGAGAAACCCTAACTTTTGTTCACATATGATGAATAGATGATCTCAAGAGACCGAGTGACCATTTTAATTGGATACATGTGGACAGAGTCCAATCCAAAGCTCATAGAAAACTGTGGAAGTGATCCTGATGGCTTTTGGATGAGCCCCAGTATGAAATTTAAGGATTAGGATTTGAAATAGAGTCAGTGAGCACAGAAGCCACTGTTTTACCAGATAAAAAGACATGATGCGGTTTTGCAATTGAGCATGCTCCTCTTTTCAATCAAAGCATCTCCAGGCTCTTTTTATCTCTTTTGTCTCCATTTTTTCTTAATAAGGTAAGTTTTGCTGACCTTTACATGGCCTCTCACAAGAGGGTCCCTTAAAGAACGAAAGCTCTAAGCCTCAACTCATCTCCTGCAGAAACCTAAATAAAAAAATATAAACAATTTGAAAGAGAGATGTAAAACTTAACACATCTTCTTATTTAGGCAGCTATTTCATCAGTGTTGTTCTAGCCCTTTGGCTATAACAGTGGTCGCATCTCCTTTACAACCTCTTCATAGGGTCTTAATCTCTAGATACTTATAAATTGCATTCATTCTTTTAGTGCTGGACAGGATAATGCAGTGGAAGACAGGAGGGATTGGTTTGAAAGTTCTGGAGTTTATGAAAGGCATGTTTGATAAGAAAACGTCAGGGAAAACAGATTGTGGGCAGAAGCAGATGTTTAGCTTATGGCCACATCTTTGATCCTTTCTTTGCATCTCTTACATGATGTGCATACAGAAACAGCATAGAGTCTACATCGCTAGTGTGGGCATCACAGACCTACAGAAAAATGGGTCTGTAAGAGGTCTGAGGGGGTCAGAGAATCATGTTTTGCACTGTTTTCTCATGAGAAAGTAGGTCCCATGTCATGCAGAGTGCAGCCCACATGTATAGCTGCTCAAGCAAACCTAGGTCTGTAGCACGGCTCACCCTGCAGAAGCATTTCTGTGTATGGATAAGAGAATTGCTAGGAGCAACACTTGCACCAGAGCCTGAAGCAACAACCTAGCCAAAGAACTTGATTCCATAGCTATACAATGCGGTTCAGATGATTTACACCAGGATGAGGATCTGGCTTTAAACAGACAGAGGAAGAGAATTTTGAACATAAACAACATAAACATTTAAAATCAGTTCAGACTTTTGTTAGAAAAGCAATACTTAAAGTGCTGCAGAGAGCATGTGAATCTCCTTGTACCTGTGCATCAACTTTCTGGATAATGTCTTCAGTATCTCACAGGTACTGAAGCTTGCCAGCTGTGTGTTTCTGCAGCTGCTTTTTATTGAGAGACACAATAAACACTACAGTCGTGTAAATCCTCTATAAATAGCTGCAGCAAAAGCATCCCTGCATCCTGTTCAAAGTTAAACACCATACTAACTCCCTAGCCCCTCTCTAGTAGCTTGCAAATTCAATATAATACCAATAGTTAGCCTTTTCTAAGTGTTTTAAGTTCTAATGAGAGGTGCTATATAAAGTCCAAAATGTTAAAAATAGTTACATATTTATTCCTCATAATTTCTGAGCCATCATTTCCAATCCACCTCCATTGTTCCCAGCAAGCAACTAAAATAATTAACAGCAGACAGCCTATTAAGAAATGGAAAGTGTTCTGGTTACTTGCTATTTGTGGGTATGCATTGTTTCAGCATGGGAGCAGCCAGCTTCAGTTGGGAGACATTTTACCTCCAGCATTTACCAGATTCTGGATCTGGAAAAGTTCTGAGGTTTTCCAACTTCTCTAAATTTCAGCATCCACAATGATCAATTCTGTCTAAATAAACTTCATTTATGTGTCATAATTTTTTTCTTGCTTAAGCCAAACATTTTTCCTCCTCCAGAGTCTCCATCCCCAACCTCTCTCTTTATCCCATGGAGCCCTTAGGTCTCCCCAGAACTTTTGGTGTAATCATCAGTCAGGAGGGAGAGATCACTCTGAAGCAGGATGTGTACAAAGCAACAGAAATACCAAACAATTGGTATTTTATAACCATAAAAATGAAGTAAAATAAATAAAGTAAAAGCTAAAAAATGTAAACCAAAGAAAAGTCTGAGTTGCCTTACACACAAAGCACATGTAAAACTTGTCTGTGTGTGCTGAGACTCAGTTTAATACCACTTTTCAGTCAGACACTACAGAGCGGAGGAAAAACTCTACTGCAGAGACAGGAGTCAAGTGGCTGTTATCAGGAAGAAGACTAATTATCTCTCAGATATCTTACAAGTTAATAAAATTTACTTGGACTTTTTTTTGAAAATTTTTGTTTCTGTTTCAGACCTGAAGAAGGGCTGCTTCTGCGACCACAAGTTTGGCATTTGTTCTGAGGATATTAGTTGTTCCAATCAAACATATTATTTCTACTCTTGCATATTTCCTGTTTTTCTATAAGCAGAAAACTGACCGTTGCCAGAAACACAGCTCTTTCTCCATCACTGATCACTCTCCATGAAGTGTAGCTGGATCCAGAGTAGATCTCAGGAGACTCCTTGGAGCTTAAGGTGCAGGCCTGGTGTTGCATGATGGAAACACAGTCATCAGGGCAGAGCCTTTGTGCTGCTGGAGGGGACTTGAGAGAAAAGTTATAGCTTTGGGAATGGGGAGGAATGGAATGGCATGGATGTCTAGAAGGCCTGAAGAGACCACCCTGAGAAACTTCTCTAGAGGATGGCTGAAATATTTGATCTCCTGAGACCCACACCATCTTGCCCCACTGCCAAATTTCAGACCAAAACTATCTAAAATTAGAAACTAACAAAACTCTTTTCTAGTAAAGCCTTTCTGTCATTCCTGGACGTCATTTTGTTTGTGGTCTAGAAAAGTTAAAACCTTAGTGCTCAGCTTGCCTCAGCATTGCTATTGCTTTTTGCACATCTCAGCACTGTATTAGGGCAATCTACCCCATTATATCAAATGGAGACAAAACTATGGCAAACAGGAATCATAGAATCATAGAATGTATTGGGTTGGAAGGGACCTTTAAAGGCCAGCTAACCTGCATTAAGCAGGAACACCTTTAACTGGATACGGTTGCTCAGAGTTTCTTCAAGCCTGAACTTCAATGTCTCCAGGGATGGGGCCTGCAACACCTCTCTGGGCAACCTGTTCCAGTGACTCATAACCCTCATAGTGAGGAACTTCTTAATGTCCAACCTAAATCTACGCTTTTCTAGTTAAATCCATTACCCATCGTGCTATTGCTACATGCCCTCATGAACAGTTCTTACCCAGCTTTCATGTACTGGAAGGCTGCTATAAGGTCCCCCTGGAGCCTCTCTTCTCCAGGCTGAACAAGCCCATCTCTCAGCCTGTCTGCACAGGGGAGGTGCTCCAGCTCTCGGATCATCCTCACGGCCTCCTCTGGACCTGCTTCAAGAGGTCCATGTCCATCTTGTGCTGAAGACTGCAGAGTTGGATGCAGTATTGCAGGTGAGGTCTCACCAGAGTAGAGGGGCAGAATCACCACTCTCAATCTGCTGGCCCTGGTTCAGGATGCAGTTGGCCTCTGGGCTGCAGATGCACATTGGTGGCTCATGTCCAGCTTCTCATCCATGAGCTCCCCCAGGCCCTTTTCCTCAGGGCTGCTTTCAAGCACATCATCTCCAAAACTGCATGGATAATGGGGGATGCCCTGACCCAGGTTCAGGACCCTGAACTTGGCTTTGATGAAGCACATGAGGTTCACTGGGGCTCACTTATACAGCTTGCCCAGGTCACTCTGGGTGGCATCACATCCCTCTGGCACAGAGTCCATAATGTCTTTACAAAGAATGCTTTCCATGAGGAGCTGTGCTTTTAGTTAAAAACAAGTCAAGTGGATTCCTACCCAGACTGAGTGGAGCAGCTCCACAGATAATCCAGCAGTTAATCACATGCTAACAACGATGATATGCATAATCCTCCTGGTGACTGGTCAGAGGTTATTATAAAAATAACTGCTAACTTTTCTCCTGCAACCATCTTGCAATTCTATTTGGAGCCAGGGTTTCTGTTTGCTTTCACTGTGGCTATGACACTGTGTAGTCTATCCAGCAATGCCTTGGAAGTGCTCCTCAGCCTGGAACGACCTGTGACTTAAGGCCACCCCAGCCCTGTTGGAGGTGGTTTCTCTCCTCACTGATTTTGCCTTTAGACTCTCTTCTGGAGTAGTTTACAAGGCAACCAGCTGGGATTGCCTGTCTGCTGGGAACTGTTCTGAGACCACGGGCTCATTTAACCAAAACTTCCCATGAGGACCACAAGGGTACTTTTTGTTCTTTTTTTCCATATAGCTTTTAGGGATAATGACTCGATCTAGGCAGTATCTTGGCTTGATTAGTCCCCATTCCAAGTATAAATATCATTATTGATACTAGTAACAAGGTTGGAGGTATTAGATACATAGTTAGAATTTTTAAATATTTTTTAGGCTCCATTTAATTTTCTAGATCATCATTAATAAGTAGGAAGTTTTCAAACTGCACTGTACAATTCTGCCGGACACAATCCTTCCCCACTGCTTTTTTTTCCCCAGTTCTATTTCTGGCCTGTGTGATGGAGAGGATGATTTCTCCCTGGTGAAAAACAGTAAATGAGTTATAAAAGCATGCATTGTAATTTTTTAGGAATGGAATATGCTTCATATGCCTACTGAGTGATGTGCCTAAAAACCCATGTACTGTACACAGTGCAGAAGAAGGCTTTTTGTAAGGGTTTTTTTTTTTTAATGACCTGTGCCTAGAATACTAAAGTTGAAACCCTGCTCTGGGTGGTCTTTATTTTTGGCTGAAGCCTCCTAATAGTTCCATAAATATTAATTTATGAAGAACGCCGAACACAAGTGAATGTAGAACTGACCACTTTCTTCGTGTTCTCCTATTACTTAAACTGTATTATTATTATTATTATTTGCTTATAGAACAGTGGGAATACTGTTAAAAAAATTAAATGGTACTTTTTATCATTCAAAAAGTTTGTGGTTTGCTTATTTGGCTTTAAAAAAAAATCAACTAAGCACATGCAAATAACTTCAGAAATAAAGTGCAACAGTACTAGTTTTGACACCAGCCGCATTTGCTTCCTCTGAAATGTTTTGCCAGTCCAGCAGCCAGATATTTCAAGAACAGCCTCACAAGGGAAGATTAAATGTGTGTGTTTTTGTGAAACAATGACATCTTGTTTTCAAAGCCCTGCAAGCTTAAAATGGATATTAGAGCAGTCACATATAAACTGCAGTTCCCAAGGACAACTGTTTAGCTTAAGTGCCATTTAATGTTCTCCTAAATGGTTCCGCTGTTTAGTGTGCAATATATCTTCTAGATTAGACCTTTAATCCTTTACATTGTGCTTGCTGTGTCAGAGGGCTTCGTGCCAACTTCTTCCTATTGGTGGGTCTCTTTCTCTCTCTTTTAACAGGCACATGAAGAACATCAAAGTCTTATGTTTTGCTTTTTTGAATCCAAACAAGAAATCCAGTTAAAAGTTTTTGTGAACTAAAAACTGTAAATGGTATAGTGCGTTTTCCCCTTATTTTCTCCTTTAGTTTTAGAGCTCTTAAGAACACAAAGAAGAAAGGCTAAAAATAGGTTATAAACTACTGGGGGTTTTAAAAAATGTAAAAAAGTGATATAGGTTAACGGTGTATGCATAATGTTAACGAGGACTTCAGAGGGCTACTGCTTTCACACCTCAGTGCCTTAAGATGAGAAAAATTATCTATCTGGTATACCTTGTTTAAGAAGAGCAGGGATGAAACTAAACCCAACTTGGCTGCTTAAGGCACATCACTTTTTGCTGAGCCAGCAGCTGAGTGGACCAACCAGGAGATCCTCATTATTGATGGGTCTGAAGTGTAAGTACTGCATCGCAACATAAGTCAATAGTGGGTTTCCGGAAGCTAGCTCTGAATTTCTTCATCTTAGCTGTGCTTGCATTTGATCCTGAGAGGAAAATAAATTTGCCCTGTATGGCCTAAAAAGAAAAAACATCTGCTGGTATTATGAGCAGCCCTATTGTCCAAGTTCAGTAGCAGGGAGGTCTGCACTTGTTCAGTTCTGCTTTCCTGCTAAGCACTGGGAAAGCCTATGGGGATCATCAAGGCTCTGGAGGGCGGTGGGGCAATGAATTCACCAATCCAGCAGGTAGCCAAAAAGGGCAACTCTGATGTCCTGCATAGTAGCAAAACACGTTATTTACCACGTGGGGAACCCCCATTTGGGAACAACTTCGGAACACTTGCTCCAAAACCAATGATGGACAGCAGCCATGGGCTAAGGGAGCGACTCAGCTTCTGGGAAGGTTAGCTGTGGTAGCTGGCAGCTGGAGGACATGCAAAGCTAAGACTCAGTGGGTGGTGAGAAGGAAAAAATGATGATGCAGCCTGAGTGCTTGGTTAGAAGAAATCCCACCTCACTTGGCCTGATTCAGTAACCTGAACATCTGCCTAAAGGAAAGAGAGCATTTCCCTGGCTATTCCCACTCGCTGAAGTCGCTTCATTAGTTGCAAAATGGCCTTGCTCAAATACCTGAGGCTCAAGCTAGCTTTTTACTCTCCCTTCTGTTATCCTGAACTGTTCTGACAAACAAGTGAGTTGGCTTTGTAATGTAGGGCATTAAGGAAAGAAATGCATTTCACTTACTTGTATGTCTGTTATTTATTTGGGCGCTTATGAGTAAGAAATACATGTCATATTTGGGTCCAGATGTACACACACCCAAAACCAGAAGTTTGTCCCAAAATTTCCATTATCGGATCTTATTCATATTTGGACTTGAATATTAACAAAACATGTATCCAAACATCAACTACCTGAGAAGAAATGGATTTCAAGGAACACTGACTGAGAAAATGGACAAACCCTTCCTGTAAGCACAGGACCTCCATCCCAGATGATGTTTCTGCCAACACTGAGGAGGGATCCATTTGGTCCCCAAGTTTCCTCGTGGCCCCTTAATTTTTTTCTTTATAAGCACGGGAGGGAAAAATAACATGGGTTGTTCTCCAGATCCCACACACTTAATGCTACTACTTCAATTTTACTGAGCATTGAGAGCTTTCCAAATTGGCCTGGCAGGCCTGTAAGAAAAGCCTTCCAAATTTAAGTCTTCCCATTCAGATCCAGGCCTCAAGACTGAACCCAAATCCCTCAGCACTCTCTCACAGTCATTTTCAGCCTCTAAGTGAAAATATTTCCACTAATATAATTACACTCCTGATAAAACTAGGCTGTATGGTGATTTTTTTCCAAATATGGTATTGTTCTAAAGATGCCTATGAAGGATGGTTTAGATTGCTGATGGGGTAGGTCTTCTATCAAAGGGAGAACAAATAAGGGTTGAATTTGTTAACAGGATATGTTCTTTTATCCACAGAAAGTTCTGCAACTTCTTGCAGCCACAAAAAAATTGTAGATCAAGGTTTATCTAAGTTAACTCTGGTGCCTTACCCAATGAAACACCAGTAGATAGGGTCATTGATCTCTAGCTGGAAGTATACACAGGTCCTCCAATGATAAAGGACTGTAACAAAAATAGACCTGTCAAGAACTGTGAAGTAGAGTAAAGCATGCCCATTTCACTCTGGATAAAGGTTTGACTTACCTGTTTTTAAAGATCTCCATGAAGAGACTCCACACCAGCTTTAGGCAATCTTTTCCTGCCCTTGACTTCCTTCAGTGAAAATGCTGTCCCCAAAATACTACTGTAACCTTTTTACCACAGTCTTTCTCGCTCCTGCTTGAACACACAATTTTTTTGCCCTACCTGCCTTGCATATGGGGATTAGCTTGTTGCCTTCCTCTTTGTGACAACTTTTCATATCCTGGAATACTGTTTATCACATCTCTACTCAGTCTTTCTTCCCTGTGCTAACAGAGGGAGGAAATCTCCAGTTAACAGGAAGATGGTGTAGCTGCCTTCCTATCAGCCCACCCTCGTCTTCACTGAGATAAGCAGGATTTGGAGCTCTGGTGAATTTTGACGAGCGCAACAGCCCCTTGAGGGACTTTCTGAGATAAAGCAGCACTGAAGCTGTTCTAATTTATCTTGAGGATATAACTGGATAGTGGTCATAATCAGAGTGGGGGGCAAATAAAGATAGCTTGGCTGTTCCTCCCATGCCTCTGATTTCTGCTGCACACAGCTCAGGCAATCTGGAGTATTTACCCATAACGAGATGATGATTTGTCATGTTCTGCCCAATTAAGTATTCAAATTATCCAAGGAGTTGAGCTGTGGAATATCAACGAGGTTAATATAATTCACATTTTTCTTGCAGGTTATTTAGCTATTCCTTTAGCTTTTCCACTGCATCTGTAAGATGATACATATGTTGTCTAAAACAGAAAATAGTGATATAGAAATTACTTTTCACTATCACCAAACAGTGTCAATAGATGTCAAACTTTATAGGCTGTAAATTTGATAATAGCAAATGTATAGATAATATAAAATTGATATGCATGCTAGGAAAGCTGCATATTCATGAGACCATACTGGTATCCTTTTATCAACATTTTTCTGAAAATATGATTTAAAGATTTTGGATTAGACTGACTAATGTATCTTTGCTTCTTTGTGCAGCACTAGTGATGCAAAACAGCTACAAACCGACTTAATTGGTTGGTTAACCTCAGTTTATGACTTTGTGCTTCTGCAGTGGTGGAAAATAGCCAGGCTGTATCTGGTTTTCAGTCTCTTATTAATCAAAGGTAACCAACTGCCTCCCACTAAGGCATTTTGTGTTCTCTATAATACACCTTAATCATCATCTTTATTACTTATATTTTGATATCTAAAAATTTTAATTTATAGTAAGCCTCAACCTTTAAAATTTTACAGACCGCAGGAGACTATCTATTTATATACCAGTTCTTATACTAGAGAAAGACTTGAAAAGAGAACTCGACCTACATCTGAGAAAGACTTTTAGATGGCACTATTCATTGAAATAGCATATTTTAAAGTAATTTCAGAAGATGAGTGTAGAAAACCACCCACTAAGCACTTGCTCTTTGTGTGTGCCTGTGTATGAAGACATAACTGTACTGCTCCTTGAAAAGAAAAAAGAAAAAAAATGATTTCAAAGATAACATCTTCCTTACTGAATAGACTTCCCATCAGCTATAAAAAAAATAAAAAGGACAGGCACACCAGATGTATGGATCCATGATGTTAGCGGTAGCCCATAACAGAAAAATGCATTCATCTGAAATACACCATTGTGTGCGTGCTGAAGCCTGGAGAACTGTTGATGTCTATGCTTTCTTCCTACGCACAGCTGCAAAGATAACACTGTCTACTGTTCAAGGGCTCCATGGGGAATTCCTTGTAACAGTTCTGTTCTTTCACTTCTTATTAAGGTTTACATCCCAATTTCAGATGATGACCAACTTGCTCACTGGGTCAACTGCTGGCATAAATCCCATCAGTAATTATAATGTTAACTTGACAATATCATTCCTGCAGTGAGAGAGCATATTGGGGCTTTACAGTGAGTCTGGCTGGGTCATTTTCCTCTCTTGTGCCCCTAGACTGGATGAAAGAGTTCTTCCATTCTTACCTTCAGCCACTAAAGTTCCTTTGATGATGATGGTATACTTCTATGATTCACTTAAAGAATAATGACAATGGTATGATTCCTCCAATCTGAAAATGTCTTGAGGAAGAAATATAGATGCACAGAACCTTATCAGAAGTTTACCGAAATCACTGGGAGGATTTTCCATAAATTTGAACAGACTGTGGGTCTGGCCTCGAAATACTATTAATGATTAAACCAGGTAATGCACTTTCTCTAGTTTAGACACACCTGAATTGGCCAATTAGAAATTTAATAAGGGCAGTACCTTCTGTTTTCTTTCAGGAACCACTGCTCTCACAAATCAAAGCTTGCACTCTAGCATGTAGCATTTATAAAGTTATCACAGCTTAAACCTAGTGTCAAATTAAAGGCAGTTTTCAGGCCACCTAAACTGTACTGATAGATGTCTTTGGAGACCACATCTACCAAGTTATGCTTCTCTAGATTCCAGTTCTGTGCCTGGAGTTTTGCAGCAAGTGCTTGGAAAACTCTTCTTAGACTTCTCAGAAAGGTTTCTAATGATTTCTTATGAGAGACCATTCTTTGGAATATGCAGCTCAAGCAAGCTTAAACAAAACTTGGCTGGGAAGTTGCCCGAGGTTTGAATGGAGCTGCCCAGGGGAAATGGGTGAATTGAGATAAGAGCAAAGAATAAAATGTGTTGGAGCGCGTTAATGGCCAGAACTTCAGTCTTGTAAAAGAGAGATTTTAACAGGTTTAGGCTTTGCAGTCAACCTCTGAGTCAAAAAAAAGGGTTGTCTCCCCAAGCTTCTGATGATGTTTTTAATCTGAGAAGGGCAGATTTCAGCTTTACATCTGCCTCCCTCTATGCAAGAAACAGAAGTTCAGTCCACACAGAAACTGTGGACTAGATTTTCCAGTTAGTAGCATTAATTTAACTGGAGATGATTCTACAAAAGGAGCATGTCTTACTTGGAAGAAGATGGTGGAAGTCAGAAAAGAATTAGATTCAACCTTTCCTAAGAAAACTTTCAGAATGTTTGATATTTGAAAGCATATCATAGAAGAAGTGCTTACTGTCATTTCTGGAATAAATCTTTACTTCTTGAAACATAGAGCCTATTAAAAGTCAACTTTAAAAACTGTTTTGATTATTGTAGTGAATTCAGTAGTTTTATCATCCGCAGTTATTCTTATTCCACATATGAAGTGCTTTGAAGAGTTGTGGACTGTAGTATCCGTGGAATTACTATATTTTGCCCTGAAAGGCTGTGATGGAGAAGTCTGTTAGCCTATGAAAGCTTTGCATGCATCAGGAGTAAATATATCAGCAGGAACAAAATAAGAGCTCAAATGGAAAGAAGCGGAAGCAAAGAGAATTCCTTTTCATTCATTAGCTATTAAAATGTGATTGGATTAAAATTAATCCTTTTTTTTCCCCAAAATTAATTACCTTTTAATGTCTTGAAACCCTTTATCCAAGTTATTCTTGCTAAGGCAAAGCATTTGCTATTGGACCACTTAGCAAAATCACACAGTTAATCCAGAAAAAACAGCTGTAGTAACCTCAGGATAGCATTTATACCTTCCATTCCCATCAGCTCAACTTCATGGATGATAACAGGAGCTCCATTTTTTCATACTCTCCCAGGAGTCCCCAGAGAGATTTTGAGTGATTCTTCATGTGTATGAAAAGGAAAACAAACTAGGAAGGTCAAAGAGTCATTACAGAGGGATACCCTCTATACATTCTTGGCCACAATCTCTTCAGTGTCTGGATATTTTTCTGTCTCTCTGATTGACAAAACTTAAGAAAGCTATGGTGCAATGCACAAAACCACCCTGTTTCCTATAAATCACACAACTGCAGGATGTTCAATACTCTCCAAGAGCTGAGATTGGGCAGAAAGGAATTATTTGAGGCATATGACACCTGGTGGGTTTTTTATTGATAACCAAATCTGGGATTTTTCTGGAGAAGAGCTGAAAACTCAATTCCAAATATCCTCAAGTTTGGGGGAATTATGGGTTCAACTCCAGATGTAGATAGGGGACTTTATCTCACTCTTACTGTGAACAAATGACTGGAAGAATCAAATTGACTAATCTAAAAGTATCAAAATGTTTACAGACAGCTGAACTAGATTCCTTAATGAGCTCTGTCATTTGGGCAACATTTGAGCTGCTGAGTGGGGCTGTTTTTCAATTCTTCCCTGATCAAGCCCTTCTCATAAGATTTCTGACTAGTATTGCTTGTTCTCAGGTAACATCAGTCTATTTTTCAGAAACTTGTGTTACTGTCTTATTTGGGTGATGGTAGGTCAAGAAAAGAATGCAAACAAAATGCGCCTTGCCTTGATCCCTCCTCCTCTTTTCTAAAGGGAGGTAACGAGGTTGTTCTGAGGGCTATTCATCATTCCCTGGTGGTCCAACCACTTCACTTAGTTTATGATTTGCTGCCAGTGGAGCTGTATCAGCCCAACCTGTGGTGTTGCTCTCAGGTTGACAATGACAGACCATTCCCTGTGGGACTGGAATATGCACTAAAAGGCATGGACTGACTTAGCAAACCTGATGAAGATAAAATGTTTCCAGTTGGGAAAGATTTAAAATTAAAATAAATGGAAGTAAAACTTACATTCATGATTCTGTTGATTTGAGTGGAAACATCCCATAAATCAGATAAGATCTTGTCTAATGACTGTCTAAATGTATTTGAGGGAATTGCCCATAGAGCTGGAAACAGTTTTTCTTATTTATATTCTAGCCATGCACACAGCGTCTCTTCCATCACAGATGTCTGTCAGTAGGGCTAAACAGACATCTTCACTCATGAAACATTATGGGAGGTAATCTAAAGAAAATGGCTTACACAGATGCCCACTGGTGGTTCTCAGATTCTTTTTTTCTGTGCTACAGTATTATAAAACTAGGGATTTTATTGAAGATTTCTTAAAAAACAAAGTCTGGACCTTGAGATCTGGTGTTCTCTGTAACAATTATGCACCTTTGATAATGAGTATGTAAGTACTAACCACACAAATTCCTCTTCCTGATAGTTTTGGAGCCCTACCTCAGTGCAAAATACAGCTGAGAAAACAGTTTAAGAAAACCTGGCACTCAACTGACCATAACAAGTTCAAGTGTCCTTTACATAGTCTAAATTGTTGAGCTAGGATGGGTCCCTGAGCCAAAGTTTATAAACCTGCTAACTTCAGCTCATGTGTCCAGACCTCCATCAGTAAAGTTTAGACATTTTAACTATTCTCTAACTGAAACATAGATCATACAGATTCCAAATGCAACTTCAGTCAAACTTTGAAGAGTTCGTATTAATACCTGTTCTGTAAGTGAATTATTTAAAAAAATATTTATTATGCATTGAAATACTGAAGACTGCATGATCAAAAGTCACAAAGAAGTTGTCTTCTGCACTCAGGAATAGCCTTGCTATAAAGATGGAAGAGAGGGAAGAAGGGATTTTATTACCAACAGTACTATTGTGTGGCATGGGAACAGGAGCCAGAGTTAATGGACAGAGCATAAAACTCCACAGTTCTTCCCTCCATAAATCTGTACTTGCATGTCCTGGGAGGGCACACATGCATGTACATGTGCTGACAAGCACAACTAACTCGAGCATTTGAAAAAGTTTATAGAGAAAGGGAATACTTTATCTCCACTGTAATTTACGTTTTTATGGGAAGAATTTCCTTTTATATGCTATACATAACTTAATGAGTTGATGATGGACTCACCAATGGGTGTTCTCCCACATTCACGCACAGAGGAAAACACGATATACTTAATAAAAGAATCACAGGGCTTTTGTTTCCACAGAGGACTCCTGGTCAAACTGCTTCCAGAGATGTCAGCAGTTGCAGAGCCCTTTCATATGCTGAAAATATGAACCCACACCATTTCAGGCAGCATTTGTGTTAGCAATGGAATTTTTAAATAGAAATAATTAGTTTTGCTGGCCATGGATGTTACATCTGGCATAAATTTGCCCCAGTGAACCCTATTTTTAAATAACAAAGCATCTGAATTGAGGTTCCAGATTATACTAGTTACTGATCTTTGCAGGCCTAATCCATTCTTATGAACGCCTCTGTGGTGTTTTCTTCCCCAAAGGATATAGTACGGGTGCAACCCAAGCTTTATTGTGCTTAATCTGAACCAGAAGTCTGAGCTGATTATTTTAAAAGGCATGCTGTTTCTTAAAAGTTATTTTCTTCCTGTCTTCATGCTGTGCTGATAAGAAGTTATAAGTGGATCTCTTTAATGTTTTAGGCTGGAGTGATACAGAAGAAGGCAGTGTGTATCTTGGGCTACACAGCCCAAGGTTAGGCCAGTTGATGTAGCAGCAGTAAAGGCTGTGAAATTTGAAGCACACATGTCACAGCTTTTAATTTTTGGAAACATCACATGTGAGGTGAAATTATGCCTGATTTATAAAGGTGCTAAACAGGGCTGGAGGGAAAGGCCTCACACTCTCTCAGCACAAAGACCTGGGGGCCTGTAGTGCTCTTGATGACAACAGTATGCCCAAAGCACACGGAGGGCAAGGGTCAAGAGATGTCCCCCACTCCCTTTGGAAGGATGCCTCTGCCCAGCACACCAGTGTAGCCTCAATCTATTCTCCTCCTGACCTCTATCTCCTGACTTCCGTCCCCAGATATGCTGGAGGACACCCAGGTCTGAGCAGGAATAAGCTCTGTGGGGCCCTCAGGAGCAGTGTGCTCCTTCATCTCCCTCACCTTATGGGCGTCATCCCTTTGCCCCTGTCACAGCAGCCTCACTACAGCTGCAGCTGTAACTAGTTGCCTTGTACACTGATCATTCCAAATAATGGGTTTACCTCTGAGTTGCTGGTATGTGATAAATAATGGGGTAGCTAATATGTGGACAGACCTTCAGCCAGTGCTGGACGTGAGACAGCAATCTCCAGCAACGAGGGAGTTGGCTGCCAAGATACATTCCTGGCTAATTCCAAATCCCATTGACCCAACCACATTTGTGTTGCTGCAGTGAAAGGTCCTGCCTATCGATTTCCCTGCAATCAGTTCTCTCTGCTAGACAAATACAGGTACTATAAAACCTAATTAGGTGGTTTTACTGTTTAAATATATTTGTCAGTAAAGATGTGTCCTCTGTCCAACATTTAATATTTGCAAGTCATAAAAATATCTGTTAGGTGATAAAAATGTCATTTTACGTAATACTTTTATTTTTTAACTAGCAAAAGGAGACAGAACAATCTTCACAAGCCCTGGATTGCCAGCTCCCTCTGTTATCAGCGACTAATTTTACCCATTGTCGTAAACAAGTTAAGTAGGTGGGTATTAAAGTAATTTCATTAGCTTTTTTAGAAATCATTGTTGGTTCTCAAATCAGTAAGCGGGTCTGCTTCTATTTCTAATCCAATAACATGCATAAGTGATAAGATTGTAGACATCAGGTAACATGTTAAATACTTGGTGTCCTTCAGCTTCATGCTCGGATATCCAAAGTGATTCTAATGTATCTTGATTATGCCTTCATTATACCATGAAGTCAGAATCTTAGCAATTAAAGAACTGGACTAAAATCCTAATGCTGAAATTGCATATGCACCACATGTTCATGTCCCTCCCCACAGTCCTGTGATCCTTATTAAGCCTTGAATAATGTTAAATGAATGTTTTATATATTCATGGAGATTAGACATGAGAATCAGAAGTATCAACTAGAAGAGTCTCCAATTAATAATTAAATTATTTTGATAATTATTTTCCATGCTAAATCAGCTGCCTGAGAAATTTCTTTTGTGCTCCATTTTATTGCTAGCAGCTCCAAATTGCAAGGAAACTGGTAGCAGATCTTTACTTCTTGCATCCAGCCAGTTGAAGGCAGGATAATATAACCAAGCTTAATCAAGTCTGATTTATCCACAGTTATACAGTTTCTGTTACTTCTCTTCATATATTTCTTTTTAGCCCTTGAAATATATAAAGCCAAATCTTATATGGAGAACAGAAAGCTAGTGCTGTCTTTTACACCCTTAAACCAAATTTTCAATGTTTTGCCAGCTTTAAGCAGAGCTGGATGAGACCTCCCGGTTGCGTGTTGGACATGTCCTTGGTATCACAGGAAACTACTGTCCTGTTACTCTAGAAACAGGAGCCGACAACAAACACTGAATGGAGGTGGCCAAGAAAAGTGACAGTGTTAAATGGCTGTGTCATAGCTGGCAGAGGATCACATGAAATTATCCAGGCCTTAGATAGCTGAGATCGAATATGTTCTCAAGCAAGTTGCAAAGCAAGAGGAAATTCCAGTAAATCATTTACTTAATGAGATCAATGTGCAACAGATCTTTTTTCTCCCTTACAAAGTTAATATTAGAATACTGTTATCTGTTATCATCCTTTTTTCTTTTTTTTCCCTGTTTGCTAAGTTATCATGTGAGATGCCAATGAGGTCTGGCACCGTGTGGGGTCTGATATCACTCATGAATTAAATATACAGTGTGAATTAGGAGCAACTGCTGGACACGGCAACTTTATTTTTTTCATGATACACTTCTCTGCTGAAAAATGTAAACTCTTTGGAGTTGTGGCCAACCTGTCTACCTGAGCTTCCATCAGCTTCCTTGGTCAGATGACTAAGAGCCAGGATTATCAGAGGCTCCAAATTTTCAATCTGCTCCCATTCCTACCACTAAGAGTTTTAGAGGGATCTTTTAAAAAGAAAAAAAAAGTAAAAAAATTGTGTGTTTTGTAAATCATTACAGATTTTCACTTCTGTGAATTAGTTTCAGTGTTTTTGCTTATTACTGCAATTTGAAAGGAACTTTTCCTACAATCCTGAGATTTTTCACGTATGTACAATTGTGCCTCCTGGCCACTTCAGCAACCACACTGGAGTCAGTGGAATTATAGCTCCCTTGCCCAGTTAAAACTGCTCTGTGTTCGTGGACAAATTCAAACCTTGTGTTAGCAAGCACAGTTTCAACCACACTTGCAGAAGTTTCTGAGTCTCACATTCCAGCCACTTTTTTGAAAGGCAGGCCGAGGAGAGAAACCCTATTAATGCCACCAGTGAGGGAAAGAGAGTAACGTGAGCTCAAATGTTGTTAGACACCAGAGAATCCACATGGAAGAGAGCCCAAATACATGCTCCAACCACCTGAAAAACTAGAGGACAAAGGTGTATAAAACTTCACACGAGAATTTCCAGGAAACCAGGCCTCTGTGGTCCTAGTTCTAGAACTAGCTGTTTATAAGCTAAATTTTCTAGGTACACCTTCAGTAACAGTAACCAACACAGTACCATTCCATTGCCAAGGACATATGAGGACCACAAGCATTTTTGCTCAGCAGCTCTCAACGGCATCACCCTTTGCCTCCATGCCTGCAGTACTGCTTCAGAAATCAAGTGCCAAAGATGAAAACCTGCACAACTGAAACAAAAACTTTAAGCCACAGATGTGCAAGTTAACAATTGCATCCCACAAAGGTTCTTGTTACCCTCTTTGGAAGCATTTCTCTTTGATTAGCTTTGTCAGCCATCTAGTGTTATCCATCAGACAGTGGGAAAGGAATAGGCTGACAGTGGAGAACAAATGACATTTGTTAAGTTTAAGAAAAGTTTCTTGCATTATTTGGAGCTACTGTCTCTGAGATCTGATCACGGTTATCCTTCCCCTACCTTCAGGTTTCTGCACCGCAAGTAAAATATCCATGTATGCCCATGTGTATTTTTGCTTAGCACTTAGGGCAAAGAAGCAGTAATGTGGGTGAGAGGCTCACACCATTATCTCATGGGACCTTGAAGCTGTCAAGAGTTGGTCCTGGCCCCAAAAGGAACCACATTGCCATCCCCGGGGCAAGGGAAGAGAAGGAGCCACACAGAGACAGCCAGGACCAGGGGGAAAGCCAGGGGAAGGGTGTCATTCCACTTTGTTCTGCCTTCTAAAGCTAGTGGAGCTAAGTGTGATGATATTTACCAAGTTCTCAAGGCTTTCAGCTGAAAACAGAAGAGGTAAGTGGTTTGAAGCTGCCTGACTATAAACAATGATATCTAAAGGACTAAGTCACTAAATGAGCAAAATATACTGAATATAAAGAGTCTTCAGGTTTTATTTTGATTTTCTTACCCTTAGAATGCTTCTGTGATTTTCATCCACTCACTAAAACCTCTCAGAAATATAATGATGTGCAAGCCTTTGGAGGTTTTCTTTCTGTTTGTTTAGTCATTATTTAGCATAGTCCCAAACTGACTTTAAAAATCCAACTTTTTAAAAAAGACTCAGTTACCTAAGATATTTGTTTTAAAGTCACAGGGTAAAAACACATCTGCTATAGCCAAACAAGCAACAACAAAAAAGAAAACCCAACCAAAAAAAAGGTTTTTTTCTTTTGGAAATGCACTTTATATAACAATCAAACTCATGGACTCAGGTCTTCAGGTGAAACTATGGTACCTTAGGTACCATACAGTGGCACAACCCATGGGATGGAATTTCAGGAACAGCTAATTATTTGCACTTAAGAAAAAAAATCATTTCCTTTCCTTAATGAGGCAACTTTCAGAAAATGAGTACAAAGGGAGAAGAGAGGAAGAAATACAGTATTCTGGAAGCTAAAAAACTTGTTGGTGCTTTCTGCAATTTTTGTGGCTAAGACACTGAATGGATTCCATAAGTGAGATTCTGTCAGCATGCCAAATCTACATGGTCTTCTATCTTTTAAAAAAATGCCTTTGATTTTCACAGACTCCAGCCCAGCTTGGGACTCGCATTTTTTTAAAAAAGCATATCCTGCTGCTACAGGAAATATTTTTCTCAACACCACTGTAATTTATTTATTTTAATCATATTTAAAATACAATCTTGTAGAAATCCCAACAGTACTGCTATGCATAACCCAAAAGAGGTAATTTTACCTATTTACAGGAGAAAAGCTCACAGGATTAACACATTTGGAAATGATGTGGAAATGTAAAATTAATTTAAGATTTTTTTAAGAAGTCCAAGTATAGGATGCAGTAGGATGTGAAACTCTTAGCTCAAACGACCATACTCCATACTAAATACATGGATTGGGTATATCCTGTAATGGATTGCAGGGGGTACTACTTCATCCATGTTTGGATACAACCACACACTGACAACATTCGGGTCTGAGTAGTTTAATAATCATTACTTCTGATATCGAGCTGAGTTCAGATTCAGAAACCCCTTTTCCTGCAGATGCAAAATTTTGAGCTATGATCCACAGTGAAAAGTTTGGGTTTCTTTTAATATATCACCCCTATTGGGTTTCTTACAAGTCGTCTGCAAGAAGCCCAAGTTCACTGTTATTAATAAAGAGGTTTTGAGAAAGTATTACCAGGCAGCCATCCTTTTGGAAGTGTGCTGAACTACTGACGTACAGGTCTGCAGCCAGAGCTGGTTGTTACAGAAAAATGCAATAGTAATCAGCTAGAGCAGTGGTTTCTAGGGAAGGCACTTAAATCAACGATGCACCTACATATAAAATGTGAAGAAAACCTCCTGGATTATTGGTATTTTTATTGGTGATATGTGACCTGTTTTACGCCCTGTATATTTGCATCCAGAAGTCCCTTGCTTCACCAGGTCCCAGAGCAGTAAATAGCCTGAAACAATCCTTCCCTGCACTGTTAGAAAGTTGCCAGCAAGAATGGCCCTCATTTAATCCTGGCAGCAAATTAAGACATCTCACATTGGATCTAGAGAAATGCCTCCTAATTACAGAAGGCCAATCAGACCACCAACCCAGCTCTCCATAGGTAATTCAAATGGAGAAAAAAGGAGAAAAGAAGTACTAAGCAGCCAGCCTACATTGCTCCTTTGTTTACTGTAAGCTACAGAAACAGAGATGACTGGATGAACCTTTGGGTTTTGTTATCTATTCTCTAGGAAGTCCTTGTTTTCATGGGTGAAAATCTCTCCTGACAGGGTCCATTCAACTGATAATCATCAGTGTGGGCCTCAGTAAGCCATGGGGTATCTTAAAACCTAAAGGGATGCTTAGCATATTCTGAAAGGCTAAGCCATCAGGAAATGTTTTTGGCAAATGTCACTCAGGTTTCCCAAATTATTCAAGCTGAGCCTGGTTCTGAAAATCAGATATTTAAGCAGTCCAAAGAAATCATGCATATTCTTTTCAGAGTAGGAGTAATTTCAGAAGGCAAAGATATCGTGGTTGCTGATTGATTTTGACAAAACTGCTTTGAAATAAATCAGATTTTCCAGCACAAACTACTTGCAATTTGTTCAGTCCTAATCAAATATAAGACTCTAAGATTTTGAGCGTGGCGTCATCCAAGACAGACTTTGGGAGAGGTGCTTAGACTGCTGCAACTGAGCAAGCTCATGTAAACTTGCTTAGATGCACAATATAATTTTTTCCACCAAATTTTTCAAGTTCCAACGAAGTTAACTATCTTACTTCTAATTATTGTGATTCCCTGTGAATGAAATGACAGCTCCTTTTACTCTATCAAATGCTACATTCCACTGTACACATATGAGGTAATGATCCAGCCAAAATGGAGTCTGTGGCAAAATAATGGAGAGAAATATTTGAAAGAATCGCTGGTCAGCACATTTGCTTTATTTTCTTTACTACCTTTTTAAACCATCATATCCTTAAGCTGATTTTAAGTGAAATGTGTGCAGAGATATGTTTAAATTTAATGAAGTAAACCCTTACGGATGGTGAAATGACTTCCTAATTACATTTTATGTTCTCATGGTTCTTGAGTTTTTAATTTTCCACAAATGGAACAGATTTATACAAGTTCACATGACAGCTCTAGCTCGGCAAGAAGTGACCATGGCTGCCAGAGAGACTACTTAGCCTTTAGATACATCGGCGAGGTAGTACTGTATGTTTAATAGAACTAGGTGCAAAGTGATGGTTCTTTTTTCACTGTTTATTGCTAAGCCAACCTGCTATAAAACATTGATCTCTCAGATACAGGAGACACATGACTCCCATGCCACTAGGTCCAGTAGGCTTAACCTGCTGAACCCTAAGTGCTAAAAGGACTTAAAATGTAATCATTAGTAGATTTTTGCAAGCAGCTGGTAAAACAAGACTTCTAGGCAGTCAGGGTGCTTTAATTTACTTCTTAATCCTGCCAAATCAGCAGAAAAGTATTTTAACTTAGTTCCACTTGCCAGACAAAAGGTAGGATTCCAATGGGACAGTGCAAGAGAAAGCATCCATGCAGGTGGAAAGTGATAAACTCAGCGTAGCGATGGCTATCAGCTCCGAGGTTTGCATTTTTAATGTTACCCTGGGAGAAAAAAAAGAAAAGAAAAAAAAAGGTAGGGGAAATACTATATCTCATTTTGGCTCAACCTTGCTAGAAATAAGCTATTACTGTTTTTCAAAACACCAGCGGTATTCTGCTCAGCCTTTCCAGCCCCCTGTTAAATCCAGCACATTGTACTGAGACAAAAGAGATCAGGGCACTTTCTCTTCTTCCCTCCCCAACCACCTCGGAGCTCAGTTGTCAGCAAGAGTTACTGCCCTGACAAGCAATCTATAAAGACACCCATTTGTAGCTGTTCACTTTTCCCATTAAGGGAAGGCATCAGGATGGGCAGCCTTTATGACCAGGTTTCCCATTGTTTAAGCGTGCCCCTGCCAGTGTTTGCACACAAGATGTCAGGGTAAATGACAAGGACAGCACCTTTGGAGGCAAACGGAGCCTACCGTCCACAGAAATCAAAGTCACTGTGGTTGGTACTTTCTCTCCAGAATTTTGGGACAGTCAAATGCATTGTGATCCCGGTTTCTCCTCTGTCCATCCCTTAAAGGAACAGTGAAATCTGTGGTGCTCATTAACTAGACGTATTGACTAGGCCACAGTGACTGCTGTACAAATACACCCCACACACTGATTTTCATGATCTCATTTAGATGATCTGTTTAATTGAATGCAATCTAAAGACTTGATCTCCGGCCATGTAGCGCACACAGGAAATCCTGGAATAACATCCAAAGACTGTGTTGGACTGAAAGCAAAAACCTTTAGTTTAACTTGCTGCCAAATCTTTTAAAGAAGCAGAAACTCACACAAAGAAAAGCCCTTAGTGCCCTTGAGATCATAATGTGCAGCTCTAGCTGACATTACCCAACTTAAAATCTGAACTAATTCTCATTAATTAAAAGAACTATTGACTGATTGAGTGGCATATAAAAAGAACATAAAAATCAAAATACAATGGCTTTTAAAGAAAACTTGCAAGAGAAATAAGAGGGAGGATATGAGAATAAACACTTGGAAAGCATTTGCTAGAGAGGTTTGGTTATACTCCTGTACCAAAATGTAACAAACAATCTCCAAGCTATTTGCCTTCAACACTAAAAAAGCCCTGACCAAAGTGCACATCATACTTTTAGTGTCATCTGCTCTCAAATCCCAAGTTGGAGTGAAATTTAACTGCCAAAATTCCCTGAGCGGGTACAGAACTCATAGGAGCAGGTTCATTAAGTCCCAGCCATTGCACTATATTTTTTGGCCCAGTTGGCACATGGAGGTGTTTTTCAATACAAAATCCACCTAGATCTGTCAGGCAAGTCAGGTCTCACCGTCTCACGTGCTGAATAAGCACACCACAAACCAGTGTGGTTTTTTCAGACTTTGCTGAAGGCATACACTAACCACAGCTGATGTTACAGAGATAGAGATAGAGATATAATTTGGCTTGTGTTATCTTTATTGTCATTGAGGATGTGTGAAAAAGGGCTTGTGGAGAGCTTGAGGAGTTTTTCGTTTGGAAAAATATCTTTCGGCCAAAATGTGACTTCATGTAGTAGGTATTCGGTAGGATACAGTAAATGTAGCCTCTGATAAAGTGATTATTAGAGTAATATTTTTAAGGACAGAACTGGTCTTCCAGGTAGCATCATCTATAGCTACCAAAACCTATTCATAGGGCTGCATAAATAGCTGCATTTATAGGTTCAAAGCCACCAGCCATCCACTATTTGAAGAAAAATTTCCATACTTGGAAAACACGTGCCATATCAGATCACTATTACTGTGCTGATTATCAGGATTTCAGACTTCACCAAAATTTGCTGATGTTATCCAAATGTAGTGTCCTTATCTATCAGAACAATTACCTGTTCAATAAGGACCAGATACAAACAAAACCCAGATAAATGTGTATAACACTCTTCAGTTAAAGGGAATACAAAAGGCTATGAATCCACTTACATGTAGAATTTCTGAAGCAGAAATATACTTGCCTGAAATATTACACTTCTTAGCAGTGCATTCTTATAGTCAAGTCCTCTTTTTTCCATTTTATAACAAGGAGCTAATACAGAATCGCTGTCTTCTGTTTTACTACAAGCCATTAATTTTTGAGTATATTTACACAGAGGTTGCTCTGGTGCATTTTTGTCATTACAAAAGCAACTGTGAAATGGAAAGAGTGGAGCTGCAAATGTGAACCACTTCAGAAACATAACTTTGTTTTTTAAGGACCACTTTCTAAAGAACCAGTTTGCTTTCCAGCACGTGGTATGTCCCTGGGCTTTTGCTTCAAACCCCTCCCCGGTCAGAAAGACTGTGACCCCAGACTCAGACACAAATAAACTGCTGTCTGAGGGGCAGCAGAAGCCTCCAAGGTCCCTGTCCGAGGAACAAAGGGCTTCAGGAGGATGCTGGGATGCTCTGCACCACTGGCTCCTCAGAAATAAATGATTTTACAGTCAAACATTGATGCCCAGCTCACACCTGATTGAGGCCTGAAGTCACAGCTGCTAAGCCTCTGGAAAGGAAGGAGAACAAACTCAGCAGCAACTGTCTCCTAAGGTGCTCATGGGCTTTTTTTTTGTTTACTTCAAGCTTGTATCCTGAGACTAGACTGCAGGTATTTTCATGGACAGTGAAGCTGCAGCATGGACTATGAATAGCAAAGCAGTTAGTCAGATTGAATAACTTTTTCAAATTTCTCCAATGTTTTAGACTCTGACACCTGAAAATGGCTTTTAAACAATCAAGTGCACTGAGTCTGGTTTCTTCTGACTAAGAAAAGAGAGGAAATACTGGAACAGGAGCTGCGAGTGATTCAATGGCAACCTGAGCAGAGGGACACAAGAAACACAGCAGAAATGACAAAAGACCTGTCCTTATATCCAAAAAGGATATAAGGACTTCAATTTTATAATGCAGGGTGTACTAAACTGAAGTTGACATCACAACTGAAATTTGTTAGAAAGCATAAAAATTGCATTTTGAACAACTTGCCATATGTACAATCTATATACCCTGATGCATACTTTATGGAGACTGAAATTTGCAGTTAGAGATTATAAATTGTTCTCTTAGAAGTGCTGGGAGTGAGCTGGAGTGAGGAAGCAGCAATAAAGTTCTGAACGTGTAGGACTCCAGAATTAATACTCTCTAAAGCATACCTGATCAATGCTCTCAGGTCAGCACACATAATTCACGTGGAGTATTTTTCTGTGATGGGACATCCCTCAGGAATGTGAGATAATGAAGAAGCCATCAAGCTGGACCAGAATTCTTGCATAAAGAAATTAAATGAACTCAGCAAAACTCTGACTACCTTTGCAACTGTGGCTACACAGTCATAATGAACGCACATGAATTTGTGAGGAGGAAAATTAAACCAAAGCTCTGCATCAATAAAGTGGAGTTCAATGGCAAAAGAAGCTTCAGGCAATGAATGTCCTAGAATCAAGAGGATTACTTATTTAAAAAATCCCTAAATTGTTTCTATTAGCGCTACATACGATTTTTTGAAAGAACAGCAGAAATTCTGGCTTCAAAAATGAAACTTGAAACTCCTCCTGCCTGCCAGTTTTAATCAAATAGAGAGCTCAGCCCAAACCTACGCAAGGCTGAAATGATGCTGTTGGAAGTGAAGCTGGCTGTCTCCCATTAAAGGCCTGCAAGCTTTTTTTTGTTAAGGTTGTGTGAAACCTTGGAGTCTTATCTGACTTCTTACCAAGTCTGGATGACTGGGCAACATCCCAAAAATACCTTCTCACATCTTTAGCTTTATGGGGAGTTTCATCCCTTTCTCCCGCTGAGGCCACAATATCCTCTGCATTTGTTACCTGACGGCTGTGTTATTACAGCCTCCTGTTTCTGAAGCTGAATGCAAGACAACATGCCAGCTCCAGATGCAGCAGAAGGAGGCTGTCTGCCTCGTGCCTGCCTTAGATCATTGTAATAATATCAGGCCAGTGCTCAGGTCCTTCTTTCAGCTCCAGGTAATTCCCAATGCCAGTTTACAGCCTTTGGCATATGAATCCCTGCAGTTGCAAACCGCTGAGGCTCAGAACAAAGCCTGTGGGACATCAGGGTGAAGTATTTTTTTGAAGGCAATCCAGCATTGTAAAAATCTTTACGTGAACATCAGGTGAATACAGCATCTGACCATCTTTACAAAACAAAGGAAACCTTCCTCCTAGAGAACGCTTTCCACTGGAAGCACTACTTGCTTCAAGTTTTAAACTCTTTCCTTCGCTTCCTTAAAAATCCACCAAGAACAGACCAAGTTTTGACCCCATAAAAGGCAGAAATACTAGATACAGCAGAGATTCAGTAGCTTCTACACTAGAGCTTCAGACCCACATGCAAGCAGGATGGTCAAGTCCAGACGTCACCAGTTTCAGGCCGTGGTCCAATGGTACAAGGTCAGCTTTAAATCTCTCACTCCTAACACTGAGTTGACAGTGATTATTGGTCTGGTGCAAGCTCACTTGACCAATGCAGGTTCTGATGGGTTATCTTTGCAGCAACAGGCTTCAATCTTAAGCAGGTACCAACTTTCACCACCCCACCAGCATAGAACTACCAGGAAAGCCTACAGCCAGAGTAAACTCTGTATCATGTGCTCTGCCAAATTTGACAGGAAAGTGATCCTGTGCCCAGGCCTGATTGAAGTCCAAATTTCACTGCTAGATAGCAGTGTGTGCACAGTTTCAACAGTAATGCCTCTGGAACAAATGCTTGCCTTTGCAATAGTTCTTTTTTTATCACACTTTAACAGCTCTAACCTCGCTGTTGCTACTGCCCTGTATGCATCATGTAAGAATCTTCCCCAACCTCATGTTAATTTATACATACAAACATACATCTATATGCACATCTGTATATTGCACCCTATCAATTGGGGAACAAGGTTTATGAATGATCAACAAAAAGACATCAGCATATACTTTGTACCTGCCTACAGCTTTTGCTACTGAGTCACAGATCAAACCAAACACACCACCTCATTGACAAAGTAGCTCATCAGACATAATTTAGAGGCTGCTGCTGTTTCAACACCAAGGTCTTGCCCACCAGTTGCAAAACTTCATGCTTCTTTAAGGCTTCTTTTTGAGCCAGCTCCTTCATTTTTACTGAAGTCTCCCCGCAGCGCCCGGTGTACTGGTCAATACAGCTGTTGGCATTCTTCCTCTGTAACCCTATGGGACCAGATGAAGGTCTTCACCTGTAGCACCAGCAGTTTGGGGCAGGGTTTCCCCCTGAGAGTTGTGTGCAGTGGATCCCCACATGCTGCAGGCACTCACAACCCCAGCTCAGCAGGTGGGGGTACCCCAGCCCCTGGCCCAGGGTGCACTGTGCAGCAAAGGCAAACTGCACAGGCTAGGTTTTGGAAATTGTCCGTACCAAAACTCAGCTAGAAAAGAGGTGCAAGTGCTTCAGGCAATGGTCTATGCTCACATTTGCAGGAATTTAAGCAACACATCCTTTAAAGTCAAGCCTTCGAAGGAAGGAGCAACAGTGAAGCATGACAGTATGCATCCCTCTCAATCCGAATTTTGTAAGAACAGCACAGAACACCTCCCAAGTGTGTCTGTCACTCAGTTGCTGATGTGACTGCCACATATCTTGCTCCTCAATAAGCCTTCTGAGGCTCTGTGATTCAAGGTCCTGGTCTTCAGCTGAATAGAGTTTCAGGATGATGATTATTTTGATAATAGTTAAATTATTTATGGTACCAGTTCTGTGCAGTTGACTAGCATGGGCTTTGCAGTAATGCCTGAAAACGTGTAGAAGTGAGCAGTACTCTGTTCAGACTGCCAGACAGCCAGAAATCCTGAAAAAAACATCAAAAAGAAATCTGCAAATTTATCCCAGAAAAAAAATAGTCAGGTAGAAAAACAGGAAATGTCTGTGGAAAAACAGACATATGGGAGCTCTAGTTCTTCCACAATCTTCCAGTAGAAGTCTGGGCAAAGAATTCAACTTCTTGTAGGGTGGAGTTTTATCAATTTATTAAAAGAGTTTAATGATGTGTGAAACCTGGACGGGTCCCACCTAGTCCTTCTCACCTTAAAGCCACTCAGAGAACAGGCTTCCCCTGTATAAGTGTATAACAAAAAGATGGCTCGTAGAAGAATGAGTATTTATTTGAATAAATAAAATACCTGTGAATTCTCAGTCAGCAGATACCGTATAATTACACATGCATACAAAGAAGAAAATTTCTATGGGTTTCCTCAAACAGATATAGCCAAAGGATACTTATAGCTTATGGTTGAATTCATACTGCTTTGAAAAAAAGAAATCTAAATTGTGTGTTTCAAAATATTCTCTAAAACAGATACAGTAATGGTTTAACTTCCAAGAGAGAAATTATTATTTTAATGCAGCTGTCTGGCAGAGCTGAGGTTAGCTTAGCAAAGGGGCTGGCTGAAGAAACAGTTTTCATTCATCTTCCAAAGTACTGAAATAAATAGAATATTTGACAGAGAGGACTGCAAAACCGGCCATTATACAGTATTTGCATTTTCAGCTGAGAAGTTTATAAAGCTTTTACCTTTGCTGTTAATTGATAATGCCACTTTTAATGAAGTAAGGTGGACACACACGCTATAAAATACTTCTAAATAATAGAGCAGGAAGCAGAATAGATTATAGAGAAAGGCAAATAGAAAAGCTTGGTTCACCAAGCATAGATTATGCCAGTTCTTCAATATTTCTTAGTCTTGTAAGTTCTTCTTTATTTCTTCTGCAGAAAGAGTCCAGAACACTTCAAGAAGTAATTCAAAATGGCAAAAGTAACATTTTTCTTTACCTCTCCCTGGCAAATTTTCAGAGAGATACATTTACGGGATGGAAACTTCCTGCCTGGACTGGCCGTCCGCTAACATGAGTAATGAGCAATCCATCCATCATTAGGGCTAGTAAGTTTTCCATTTCATCCTCTTCCCTCTTTAAGTGCATGATTTAATTCACAGCACATAAACATTTATGCAGAAACCTTGTAAAAGCAAAACCATGCCCAGTACTTCAGTCATACATGAGACGACTATAGGCAGGTGGAGAAGCTCACTTTAAAACAAACTCATGTCCCGTGTTTGTTCACAATATCTAATCTCTGTATTCTGTATATGGACCTAATTTACATTCATCTCCTTTTCTTTCTTCCCCTCCTCACATACAGATTTCACACTTGACGCTGCTTAGAGGTAGAGCTGCTTAAGAGGAAATTTTTTCCTGGGGCAAATACAAGCTCTGGGAGTGGTTGCTTTATCAGCTAGGTTATAGACCAAAAACTTGGTATCTCTAACCTGCAGACTCCTTCCTGCCCGGACCCGTGCCACTCTGAGGATGCTGAGCTGTAAGGGCCATGTGGGCGTACGGGGAAGAGGTGACCTGTGATATTTGAACATCCAATATTAATCTCAATGCAGATGCAACTGCCTTCCTGTTGGAGTATTCCTGAAATAGCTCTAACTTTCTCTTCTTAATAGAGACTTTGGGTTTCCTCTTGCTCCTCAAAGCTGAGGCCTCTTGCTAGAAGGTGGGTCTAAGAATGTCTGGATGCTGGGGCACGTATGAGGGGCTTTGGAGGGCACACCACAGTGACTGTATGACCAGGTGCTTGCCCTTTCTTTGCTGGGAAAAGCAACACATTTTACAGTTCAGAAGAGTGGGGCCCTTCTCACATCTTTGAGACACGTCGGGAAGCCCCTTTTAGTCAGTGTGAGTTTTCAGGCACATTTTCTGGGTTTTTCTTTGCCTACTTGAAGGTTAGTGATCTGGTTCTACAGACAGTGCACTGGGGCAAAGGTGGTCAGCCTTGTCCTGCAATTCCAGCATCCAAGGAGCTTTTAATGGACTTTTAGTGACTGTTTGAATTGAGCCTGCAGCTAAACATGTGGCTACCCTCAGTGAACCCTTACATGCTTCCTGCCAACCCCTAAGAAATCAACCCTTCCTTTCCACAAGTAAATCTGATTTCCTTGCCTATCCCCCAAAACCTCCCCACAAAACCAACTGCTTGCTTGGTGCAAGCAGAGAGGAGTGGCAACAAGAGCCCTGAACCGCAGGCAGAGCTGTGAGGCAAAGCAACGCTTTTTCAATGATTACTCTCTGAGCCAAGAATACTTTAAACCCCCCTCCTCCTTCACCTTTCCTTAAAATTGAGATTATTAATGAGTCACACTTACATTCATATTCCTCAGAGCTCTGCTTTAGAGAGAAACAATAGCCAGGTCTCTCTCTCCTTCCTCCTGGGTGGGCAAGCAGCACAATGCTAAAGCATTATCACATCAACTGCTGGGCTAAGAAGCTTGACCCAAAGCCCTGTGCCAGTGAATTATTTTCCCCTGACATATGGCTTAAGGCTGAAGGATTTGAACACTTAATTGGTGCATTTTCTGCAAGGCTTTAAAGGCTTGGCAAGGTGAGATTCCTGCTAATCAGTGATACAGCTGGGAAACAGCTCCTGCTGTGCATCAGTAGCAGCCTCCACCTACGAGGATTCATTGATCTCTGAGAGCTCAAGGGACTTACGTTATCTGAAGGTGTTAAAATAATTTCTCAGTGAAGTTGTCCAAAGATTGTGTTTCAAACTTTCTTCATAATTCATATTCACCAAGACATGCAACAGCACAGATCTGCTAATGTACATAAGAACGCTACGATTTACTCTCTTGGGTTTTTGTGGTGGGATAGCTCTTTGTTAACCAGGAAAACAAAACACATTCCCTGTAAACTTTGCCTTTTCTTGTAAGAGCTACTTCACCACTTTGCTACAAGCAGGCTTTCACAACATTAACACTTTTACACCACTTTTTTAATTGTTGAAACTGTATGAAAGTCCCCAAAATATCTCCATTCCAATGAAGTCATTTGGTGAGAAATCTGGGAAATTAAATCTTCATTCAGTATTACTACCCCTGTAAAACATTAATTCAGAGCATTTATTTCCCACTTTCATCCTGCCGTTTTACTGTACTCACACCTCTGGCATGCAAAACAGTAGTTTCTATAATATTCCATACATTTTATTGGTATTTTACTTTCTCTGCAAAAAAGTTCCCTAAATAAATTACATTACTTCCATTCTTGCTGATTTACCAGTTCTATCCCATCAGAAACCTTGTAAGCCCACATTTCACGGAGCTCCTGTGAAGGGGTTCTGCACACAAAAGGTTTGCAGGACAGACACATTATTGTTGCTATCCTGGTTTTCCAAGGAAAAGTATTTTTCACGTTGATTGAGCCAAAATGATCTTTTTTAGAGAGGACAATAAAACTAAAGGGAGCAGTTACTGTACCCATCAGAGAGAAGAGACTCCTCCCTGAAGAAAACCGTGTCTGACCACAAACTGACAAATATTCTTAGGAGTGAAAGACATTTGCACAGGGCACACCCTTGCAGTCACACTCGCTCACCCACACTTGAGAATAAAATTAATAGTCTCAAAGTAGTAGGGCCACTTTGGAAAGCATTCCGTAAATATTTGTAGGAATTGAGTAAAGTCAATCAAATTTCATTGGCTTAAACATGTAAGCACAGAAGAGGGAAGCAGAGGTTGGAAATGTTCAAGCAAGGCATGTCTAGTAGCCTAGCCCCCAGAAGCCAGGCATGACTATAAATGCAATTTTAATATATTATTTTTCTTTTTTTTGGGAAGGGTGTCTGTGTGTGTTTGTGTGTAATTCTGTTACTTTTCCTTTTTCCTTTCCTCTGCTAAACACATGTAAATTTTGGAAGATGCTACAAAATTCCTCTGCCCATTTTCTCCACTTTCCTCCACCAGCTAGCAGCCTTTTTTTTGAAGTTTCATAGACTTCAAGCCTGCTTTTAGTCCTGGCATCTCGTAGGAGTTCTGTGAGAGTCAGAATAAGATGATCCTCACACACACAGCAGAGAGCAATCCTGACAGAGATAACGCTGCTTCCCTTTCATTTTCTGTTTACAATAACATCAACCACAGCTTTGCAGCGCCTCTCTCGAATTTGTAAATGACAAAGACCTTCAAACAAAACGGGGCTCAGCTTCTTAAAATACCTTTGACAACATAATTAATTTTGGACACCGGCATCTCAAGACTGTCAGTTCTAACAGGGTTCTAAGATCAATTAAAAGATCAGCTCTTTTTCTTTTTTTTTTTTCTTTTTCTGTATATGGGAAGGTATTTTTACACTAGCAAATACCAATTTACACTCATTAAGTTCTGTGAATAAGCCTGCTGACACACCGGGGGTCCCATTGAAACACACTCTTTGCAAATACAGTAGGTGTAGTGTTTACCCATTGCTGAACTGTGCTGAATAAGCTCTTTGACAAACACAAGCATTCTTGCCGACCCCAGTTATCAGAAGGTGCACTATGGGCACTGTGCTGGAGCCATTCACCATGTTTTATCATCATTCTGACAAACCATTTTTAATTAACAAACTTTCCAAACAATTTTTAATTAATGAACTTTCCAAATGGTTAGGACTAAATCGCTCTGTCCAGTGATGGTGTAAAACCACTGGTGCGAATCACTGTAACTCCCTGGTGTAGATTTCATGCATCCCATGTAATCCCAACATCCCTCAGTTGGCCTTTTTTCTGCTCTTACGTTGTGGGTAGCAAACAGTCGGAGCTTCATGTCAGGACAGTCACGCAATACAGCGCTTGGGCTGGCTCAGCAGGTCTGGGGGCCAGTGGTGCAGTTGTAGGCAGACAGCTCTGCTCCTCTCCCTGCCCCTGGCATGGGCAGGTGCTTCCTGGACGGAAGCCGCCTGTGATAAGGACACATCCTTAGGCCAGTTACCTGTAGTAACTGGGAACTGTTTGTGTGCCTCCAAAGAGGTTCTCATGGCTTATTATGTTGCATAAGAGTCACGTGTCTTTTATTGACAATTATTTTTTGTCTCACTAAGGTTCATTGCTATCCCAAGGTGCAGCAATATCAATAAACTTAATCCTTTAGAGCCCTCCGTGACATACTTTATTTTAGGCTTATTAGTGTGTTTGGGTTTTTGGAGAGCAAACGAGGACATCAGTGGTGATATTCTGGGGGTTCATGTGCTTGGGAATTTACCATGGATGTGCACAAAATCTATTGTCCAGCTGAGGGCTTAATTTTGCTTGTATCACAGGCTGCCAACACATCTCTGACATTTCAGTCTGCTACACTGTGCTATGCCCTGCATTCTCTTGACTTCTCACCCATCCCACTCCCTGCCATAAGCTACAAAACTAGAACAAAGCTCGAAGACAACAACAAATGAAGTTGGGAGCCAGAGGAAAGAAATCAGAAGGAAAATTTTGCCGCTGTACTTAACAGCCTTTTTCCCACAGGCACTACAAATTTTGTGTGACCGACCAAAGCTAAACAAGATGGGTGTTTTGTAATCTACACAGCTTTTACACGCATCTATTTAAAGGTGTATAAACACTCATAGATAAGTGCATCTATGTGTGTGTATAATCTACTTGCATATACATAAAACGTGCAGACATGGGGGAGTTGTGTGGTGGTGTGATGGGATAAATAAGCCTGACATGGGTAATACAGGCCATTCTTTGAATGAACAAAGAGTAAGATGGTAGTCCTCCCAAACAGGACATGTGTTGTCTTTACAGAGCAGTGGTATGTGCTTGGTATCAGAAAAATTATTTGGAAGTATTTTAAGAAAAGAAGAAAGGGAAATTCAATTTTATTTGTTTATGTTTCTTTCTGTAAAACCTTAAATATCAAGTATCTAACTATATGAGATCAGAAGAAAGCACAAAACTTCTAACAATGATCTAAAACAGGTTTTAACATACATAAAAAGGTCTGACTCAAACATCAGCTACTACAGACTTTTCCACGGTTAGATTTGAGTTTTTTATGCTTTGCCGGCCACCTGATATAAAGTTCTTCACAGTTGCAGGATGTCAGACTTTGTTGTTAGTAACACTTGAAATGAAAAGGTAAATGCTTCATAATTATTTCTTACACTTACTTGTTAATGTTGTAATAGGGCTGTTTACCGTATGAGTAATTGCTTTGGCTAATGGGTCTATATATCGAAAAAAGAAGAATAGCTCAAGAGAGGCCTCTTTGGGGTTCCAGAGAAGTCAGGCTGCACAAATCATTGACAGAAGATAATACAACTTTATGGAGTCTATACATCTAAACATTTTTTTCCCCCAAATGCTTCATTCCTATTGATAAAAGAAACAGCTATTTGAGTGTAGTAGGCTGTCTGCTCTTTGTAAACTGTTAGTCAAAACCTTCCAAAGGAGAGACCTGCAAGTTTTCAAGCTTTTTGGCTTCCAGCTTTCCGAGCTTTTCAGTACGGTAAATACTGATACACAGGACAATGTAGCCTTCTGCCTGGTTTAGGACTACAGGTCCTGTCACTTTGGGCACTCAAACAGATTGGAATGAGTTCCTGTCATGACTAAGACACATTCAGATATTTTAAAAGTTTTGTTGTGGGTTTGTTTGGGGTTTTTTTGGGGGTGGGGGTGTTTGCTTTTATTAAAGGATTCTCTAGGTCCATCTATACTATTCTAGGAAGCAGACTTGGCAGAAGCTATGACAAAGGCCATTTTCCTGTACTGTCTGTCCCAGCTGTGGAGCAGGGCCACAAGTAATCCCGGCTGAAGCATCTCCTGCTGAAACATCCTCTGTTGCCTCCTCCCCAGCCAGCTTGCCCTGGGATTCCCTTGGGCTACCCTTGCAAAGAAGGGCACAGACCGCAGGAGAGCTTCGATGTTTGTGGGTTTTATTATCTCTACTCATGGAGGACAAATGCATTTAATATTTAACATTTCCTATATGTTAAAAACCAGTGGTGTTTCAGTAGAACAAGAAGGGTGAGTGACCGACCTCACAGCTGGCTTTAAAGCCAAGCAGGCAGGCAGTTCTCACTGCCCTGCGTGACAGCCTTCCCCTATTGCAGAGCAAAACAAGTCACCCAGTGTGCAGAAGGGAGGAGCTCACCTGAGTTGAATTTTGGCTCTTTCTGTCGTGAACAGGCCGCGCTTTGTGCAGGTTTCTGTTCAACTGCAGGAGAAAAAGCTTTATTCCTTAGAACTTTTGAAACAAAAAAAGCAAAGTAAAAGTGCAATTCTAATGGATTGCCCTATTAAAAGTCCTCAGGTTTATATAAACAAATAAAAATAGTTTTTAAAAACCCTTTTTTCACTAACATGCAAATGTGGAGATAATACAATGCGGGGCTTGCTGTGGAGGCCTAGACAGATCGGGTGTTGGATGTACAGCATTTGTTTTCTGAGTCTTTGCCCACACAGAGTTTTCTTGCAGCTACTAAACAAAGTCCTGGGAAGACAGAACTTCTGACCAACCACATTTTCTTGAGGAAAAATACAATTCTTTAAAAGGGTTTCTCTATTTTGTTGTTCTTTAAGCAATCCAAATCAATCCTTTAAAATGACACTTCAATAAAATATTGTCAAAAAGGGGTAACATCTTTTAAATCTCGTTTTATCCTGCAAAACAGAGTTCTGCCCATCACAGTGGGAGATGCACACATGTCACCTGGCTGCATCTGACTGTTGCATATCACACAAGGATGAGATGGTCTTCTGGAAGAACCCAGCATGTCTTATATTGTGATAGCTCTATTTTTCACAACCTTGGCAGATTCTGTCATTTGTTCTTGATTATACAGCTAGCAAGTGTACAGTACTTGTGACTATAGCAGGAGTCTCATAAACTTTGTATTTCTACACTGCAGATACTCTCAAATAGAGCCTAACTCTGCACTTTGCCTTCAAAATAAAGTCTGTGGTATCCTTTCCTTGCCCCCAGGGCTAATCAGTCCTTTTTGCATACAGCAAAATACAATTTTCTATTAGTGTAACCACTGACACCATAGGTTACAGCAGAAACAAGAGTAGCTCAGGGATGAATGAGATTCTATGGAGTTATATTGTAAATATTCCTTCCAAGTGTTTGGGGTTTTTTGTTTGTGGGTTTTGTTTGTTTGTTTGTTTGTTTTTCAAGCCTCAAGGACCTTTTTTTTTCCTGATACTGTTACGGAACTTGCAGGTGAAATGCATGTCCCAAAATAGACCTTCTCAACAGGAGAAGCACTCAGGAGAATACTGAGCATTCACTTCACCCTCAGAAACAGGTCATAGCCCTCCTGGCATGTTTTACCATAATCACATATCACTGTAATAGCTTATTTAAGTTGGCAGTTAGATGAAAAAGTAGCATCTCGAGGACATGAAAAGCATGTTATCATTTCATTCCACTTACACAATTAGATGGGTTGCACATCAAGATATCTGGGGATTGTTGCAGCAAATACCAGCTTGTTTGTTTGGATATTGAAAGGCAATATTTCTTTGGAAGAAAGAAATTAAGAACTGCTGTTACTTGAAATACTGGCAACACACTCCCCCCGAAAAAAGAAAAAAAGAGAACCCAAACACCACCACCCCCCTCTCCCCCAAAAAAAACCCAAATCAAAACACAATCTAGAATGCAAACAATGTATCTGGGTTACACAGCTCTGCGATTTATTTCAGGCAATTACTACTGATTGGGGAAGACTTACAACTCTTGTGGTAAAGGAGTGAGGAGGACTCAGGCATCCAGTGTCTAATGGGCTGGCACAGACCATCTCACAACATAGTTTGGGCTGGAAGGAACCATCCTGTGTTCCTGCTGCCCTGACTTTCAGCTTGGTAAAAATGCCCTGAAGGCCTGTGTTTGCTGGAGGTCATTCAGAGCAGGCACTCTAACGCACAGGTCACGCTCTCAGTACGCTGATTAAATTCTTCATGTGGTTTGGTCCCTGTTTCTATCCCCATCCATTTAATGCTATTTTTCTTCTTACAGGACTGATGTGAGGCTACATGCATTGATGTGTGCTATGTACGTCATGCAAATGCAATAAAGACCAAACACACAGAGAAAGCCTAGAAAGCAAAGTAAAAGTAAAGAAGCCAAAATGTACCAATGCAAAACTGAATTTGGGAGTGGATACCTCTGGTGTTTTAATCACCCCTTTGACTTTTAGTTGAACAGGTAGATGAACTGCAAAATATCTATATTCCAATATTTTAATTTGCTAAGGAAAATCATGGCTAACACCATGAAGGAAGATGCTGAAAGATTTTTTAAAATTATTATTATTTGGTTTTAGATTAATGGAAAACAGTTTTTCCTATTAGGCACTTTTTAAATACTGAGTGGAAGCAATAGTCAACAGGCAGTTTTATCTGATGTCACTCTGAGTTAAAGCACAGACTTTTACTTAAAGACAGAAGACAGAATCAGCACTGTGCCTATCCCAATTTTTCTATGCACTTTTAATTTATTTAAAAAAATAAGGGAGTTCCTTCTATCTGCTTTTGAAGTGGACTGTTGACAGGGTGGTTCTGCTTTACCCTGCTTCTCTTCCAGCTTGCACGTTTATCTCTTCAGATTTCTGAGGCATGTTGTCTCTCTTTGTTCCGATAAGAATAATCCACTGATTCTCCTCCATTTCCCTGCAGTATTCAAGTGAAGGCTGGTATAAACTGACATCCTTATGGCATTCATCCCACTGAATGACACTAGGAGCAGCACAGGGCTGTGGGAGGGCAGGTCAGCTGGGTGACCCTTGGGGCAACCGGGCTGACTCTTACCCCCAGACCTGCTGCCCACTGTCACAACACAGTGTAACCATATTTTATAACATCAACCTTTAGAGCTTTTTTGTCAGGCACACAAAGAGGTTTACACCTTGTCCTGGGACACCAACCTCCTAAGATCCTACATATACATTTTTACTTGATTTCCAGGTTAAAAAACTTCCAACCTGGTTCATGCAGCCTTTGGTCAGGTGGGGGGAGACTTTATAAACAACAGAAGAATCTGGAAGATTGGGATAGAAAGCCAGCTATACATCTAAAGATGTTGACATCTTTGAGTCATGCCTGCAGACACACCCCCATCTGTAGGGGTCAGTCCCACCCTGTTGGAATGGTGGGTTTATAGGGAAAGGAAAACGTGATTAGCTCTGATTTCCCCTCTAGATTTTCTGACTTGCTGTCTGATATATTGTTCTCTTTGAATGCTTTGCAGAGTTCCAATCAGTATGGAAAGTACAGTTACTAAGACTTGAAATCCATCCTGGTTGCAATTGTACAGGCTTCAGCAGTTCCAATTTAATGAATTTTTTAGGAAGCCAAAGATTATTTTTGACAGCCTTCCTGCAGTAGGCATTTTTATCAGGAGCTAGAACAGTGAATTTGAATCTGCAAGAACTCCTATGCACCTTGCTGCACTGGAGGATAGAATATTTTGAAAATTGTATGAAAAAAAAAATGGAATTAAGAAACAGGGAGAAATCTAAGGAAATACTTAAAAAAAATTTCCCTGTCTCAAGTTTGTTATGATGCTATTATTCAGAAGACCCTAAAATAGAAAAAAGACCATAAATTTGTCCACTGTTGTTGCTCAACTATAACATTTATTGCTGCTACTCCTTGCAAATCCTAAGAATAATTTTCACTCTTTAATGGCATTGTCAAATCAAAATCAATTGCAGCATAGTGCTAGAATGGGCCTGCAAGCCACTGCTGTTTCCATGCTTAATTTCAACATTGTGGTTATAGGCATTTCATTATAAAAAGATGTTGAATACATAAAAAAAAAAGTAAGCTTTCATTCCATGAGGAATGTGTACTTTCTGTCTACCCACATGCTCACAGAAGGGTAGAGGAATTTGCACAACAGGACAGAGAAAGTGCTCAACAAGAAATTGCTTAAAAAATTACTGAAATGTCACAGAAAGTGGGTAAATGGGTAGTTTAAGATGTTCAGTTGTTTATTTTTTGAGTAGCAAACAAAGAGAACTTGTTTGCCAAATCAGCAGTCAAAAAATTGATTTTGTAAGTCTGGACATTGAAACTCTTTCAACATTGGAATTATAAGGATTAACAGGATCACTCTTACACTTATAATTAATCAAGTGGCAAATACTTGAAGGGCTGGCATAAAAAAACCCAACAAACCCAGAAAATCACTTATTGTAGCTAACAGTATAAAGAGATATTTTACAGCCTCCTTGTAACAGTGCAGTCTGCAGTTGCACACCCAGTGGAGCTTCCTTTATGTACTTCTACGGTTGATCAGATTGTGCACTGCAGAGAAAAATATAACCAACCTAAACCAATTTTTTCTCTCCTTTGTTTCTTCTCTTCTGAGTTTGTCCCTAGCACTACTGCTATGCTTCTCTATTTCTTCTGCTGGTCTGTGGCTCTGGCACCTGAGTCTTGCCTCTCCACTCCCTCCATGGTCCAATCTCTGGCAGAAAAGGAGGGGAAGGAGATAATGTAACTGAAGGAAAAGCTGAGAGAATGAAAAGAACAGCTGCATGAAGATAGGTAATAAGCACATAGGAAGCTTACAAGATTGTGAATCAGGGATCAGTAATGAGAGCAAAGGTGATTGACATGAAGACTGGCATGGGTTAAAACTACCTCTTCTTTGCTTTGGTATGCCTTCAAGTTGGTATGAAAATAGGATCAATTTCTTATTTTCTGCTCTGGAAGGAAACTGTACTGCCATGTCATTATTTTGGCTGGGAGCGCGTTAAACTTCAGGCTTGACACAGTACAAGTAAGACTACCACAAAAACTGTGCAAGGAATTTTTGTTCTACAAAGCGGAGTTTGAACTCCCTGTTACATCAAGATATATAACCTTTTTTGGTTGCTTCATATAAGAAAATAATGTGTCCACCAATCAGTGATGTTCCTCCTGTCTGCCAAGCCACACTCTTGTCAAGGCTTAAGCTTCTCACCATAAGGTTCCTATAAGAAAATAGGTGAGCATGCTTGTCAAGCAACTACATCAACTCCCTTAATACTGAACTCAGTGTTTGCTTACAATGTTTCTCAAGCCCACTACACGATTTTCAGCTGAGAACTTTCTTCTTGAGCCTTCCTGGAGTCATTCTTCCAAATAATATAGGGGAATATAACAGAAGAAGGACTAACACCTTCCAGCCTACATAACCCTTGGTGAGCAGCGATACCACCTTCTGGGGAATGTGATAAAGTGAGATTTCAAGTTGGAAACAACATAATGCCCCAGCAAGGGCCATTCTTGTGGCTGAGACACATGGATTGCAGAAGGGGATAAAGCTATCATCACCAGAGATTTGTGTGAGTTCTTTCTCCACACAATTTCGTATTGGATTACAATCATTGACTATCAGTCTAAGTGTGCTAGGTTGCCCATCATATGGGTGCTGCTAACAACAGCTTTGGCAAAATGGCTTAAATCTGAGAGTCCCATTGCCTCAATCCTCCCAGACAAGGCTGATTAAATCATCTGAAAATATCTATGGGCACGACAACACTGTGGAGGTCTTCAATATCAGCATGACATTCAGCACAATGCATCTCTATTTCAAAAGTTAATTGAAATCCCTCTGGGTAAAAAAAAAAAAAAAAA
>VZTU01011525.1:140502-222016 GCA_013400835.1 Zapornia atra
TAACATTTGCTTCACTCGTGACTCACTGTGGGATACAGCGATGACTCCTGGCTCACTGTGATGGATAGGCTCAGAACAGCAGTGGTTGACATTTTCTACGTCTTGGCCCTTTAATATGTTTTATGTTTGCACAGTTGCAATGAACATTCTCCACTGCCTTTAATCCTGGCTGATAAATGAAGCATGAGTCTCCCTCTAACCTTGGATACTCTCACAGTTAATGCTTGCTTGATATGATCTGCATTTTTCCATGGACTCTGTTGGAAACTGTCCAATTAGCTCTCCCCAGCTATTGAAGGAGCGTTGCCATTGACTGCTTAATGCTTTTCCTAAAAATTATTAGGCATGCCTGCTTTTTTACCATACAATAGTCATAATTTATCCAGTTTCCCAGGTTGTATAAAATCTATACAAAAGGGTCAAGAACTGAGTCAGAGATCCTACAGCAAAAGGCAACAGAAAAATCCTTGGACAATTAAGGATTCTGTCTCACTGCCTGCAAACTGATTTAAATCTAAAGCCATGCACTCAATCCCTGTTTCTCAGTTAAGTATTTAGACATGAAAAAGCAGTCTAATTCTGATGTCATATCTGGAATGAGTTGAGTGTGAAATAAAAATTATAATGCTAGGGATAATTCCTCCTCCTCTCTTTCTCAGATGTCAAAATTATACTTGAGGAGCACTTGTGATATATGGTTTTCCATGTATCTTTCCCCTTCCAGTTATAACCTTTTTAAAGCACACACTTTACTAATGAAAAAAAGCTGCAGATCAAAGCATGACAGTTGACACCACAAAACCAAAGAGACAAGGTTACTGGAACAAAACCAAGAAACAAAACTGATGAAAAGCCTTCAAGTACAGAGTGGGCTGATGAAAATCAGTGTGCACTGCATGATTGGAGTAAAAGGGGGATGAAATAGCAGAGGAGCAGGAAAGACTGATGAAAACCAAGGGCTGAAGATTCACAGAGGAAGCAAAACAAACTGATAGCTCTAGACTCGGAGTTTATAAGCAGAAACTCTGTAATGCATTTAGAATTTAATGGAGAAACCGCTGACTGTGACATCAAACCACAGACAGAATGAGGAGGAAAGATACTGAAAAAACCCAACTTCCTCTCATGGGTAAACTTAAAGTATTTAGAGAGGTGATAACAAACAAACCTTTTTGCCATTGATCTGAGTGTATCTGAAGGCATGTTGCTGTGCTATTTCCTGAAGCCTAGAAGTGGATGGACAACACACAAATTGTGCAAAATTAGCCAGCCACTAGAATGGTGTCATATTGAACGTGCATCTTCAGCATCTTTTGCTGAAGCTCTTACCAACCCAGAAAGGAATATTGGAAGTTATTATCTTATATTATAACTTGCTCCTCAGTAAATCTTGTGCTATCTTAGCTTCCTCTGTGTAGGTGGGAAATACAACTGCACTCCCACATGCTCTGTTGATAAACCGAATGAATATTGCCAGCAAGACATTCTTCTCTTTATAGATTGTGTCACACAACTTCAGTATATGGAATTAGGATCCCAGGAATCCCAACTCTTGTGCCATTGATGCAGCCACTAAAATACATGCTAGATGGGGAAGGGCAAGGCAGTAAAGTGTGGGTGAATGAGCTTTTTAATACTACCTTAAAAAAGCAAATTAATATTAACCACAGAGTACTGCATTACAGTAAGGACTTTTTAAAAACCATGAACCCAAGGAAGACTTATGTTGCAGTTGCCTTGAATTCTTCTGTCATGCTCAGGTACTGCTGTACTATGTGTTCTACCTTGTAGGCATCTGTCAGTCAGCACTGCTGACAACCAGAATGACATGAGGCCATTGCAGTGAGGATTTACAGATTTCTGTCTGAAAGCTTATGTCTCTTCTAAGCCATGACTTAGAGAAAGAAAATTCAAAACAGTAACTGCTAGAACTTGGCATATGACAGGATAGTAGAAGAGGAACCACACTGTACCACAAGCAGCGACCTAATAAAGGATGATTCAGCTTAAATAAGAATTCCTTCCCTGTGTAGACATTCAGTCCTCTTCCAGTTTTACCCACCTTAAATGGTGACCAGTGATTTAGTTATACTTTGGGTACATTTTATTATTTTATTTTAACTGCAGTTTTGGTAGATTCAAAGCTATCCAGGAACTGGAGTTTCATCTAAGACAAAAGCATATTCCCAGGCTGTGGAAAATCCCATTCCCTTAGCATGGGGTCAAATCCTTTTTGACAGCAATCCACATTTACCAGAAGGAGCCTTAGCTAACATGCTCCTTGCTCAAGGCATCCCCCCACATGCCAAGCCCCCCCTAATTCCAAGCCTCTTCCTCCTGTGTTCATACAAGACCTGCTGAGATGCTGATGAATATGCCCTGTCTTTAGGGTATTTGCTGTTGTGGTGGAGGTAGAAAAATCTAGGTTGCTAGCACAGGAAAGCTGGGGAGGGCAATGTTTGCCCACCCATCACATTTCAAGAGGGACAATCAGTGAATCTGAGGGAAGACAACCAAAGAGCAGAGGTTACAAGTTTGTACTCAGGGTAGATAGATAATAACACCCAGGGGTGGGGAAGTGAAGACTTAAGAGCATACACTGCTACATCTGCTTCCCAGTACAGGGTGTTATTCTAGAAACAGCTATTTAAACAGAACACAAATCTAAAGAAAGCTTAGGCTTCAGGGAATACCCACTGATCCACTTAACACAACAAAAAATAGGAGTAGGATGCATTTACTTCAAGCAAGTATTGTGCATCTCACCAAGCCATGCTGTTTACCTCCCAGCAGAAACAGCCCATGTGCCTGTAGGATCTTAGCCTAGGTCAAGGTGACAACCTGTTCACCTAGATGCTTCCTACTCCCTTCCCTCTCCTCAAGCCTCATCTTCCATCTCCCAAGCACCACTCCAGAGTCATATCCCATCAACACTCACCTCTGCTTCCTTTCCACCCCCTCCAACAATACTGTTTGCTCTTTCACTCTCTTACTGGTATATCTCATTTCCCCGCTCCTGGGAATTTAGCTTGACTTTTCTCCACCCTCCTCCCACCTGGCACACACGCAGTAACACATTAACAGCTCACCACTGCAGCTGTACACAGCAAGCATCTTGCTGAGCAGAGTGCAGGCCCAGAGTTTCTACCAGCAACTACCTTTCCTATTTTTTTTTAATAGAGACCTAAGCAAAAACGTGTCATAAATTTATTATTCTGTTTGTGAGAGAAATGTCACTCTAGCCATGTACATACAGCAGGAATATAATTCATGGTTCAGAATGTTCTATAGCATTAGTCAAATACTTCTTGGGATTTCAAAGTCTGGCCAGCCCCACATCAGTGGGAGCAGAGTATATCAATATATTTGAAAGTGCCACCCAGGCAGTTTCCTTGTTGCTATAATGCTTCAGATACTAGTTTGGCTCAACAAGATGGAGCAGCTGTTGTCTTCTACCAGCTGCCACTCAACAAGGACTCTGAAGCCCAACAGGTCAGTGGTATGTCCCAGGCCAGAGTATTGGCTCATATATAACAAGTTACCATATTGAATCTGGAGCTCATTTTATGTGCCCCTTGCACACTACATTTAAATGTCTCATAAGAAAAGAAAAATGTAAAAATGGCATTTTCACCTTTTGATGTAATAAGCAAAGTCTCCTGACTTCCATATCAACTCAGGATTTCAACAGATTTAAACTGGCATGATATACTTAAACTGAACAGGGTTTGAAGTTGTACCATGCTGTACATCCACTAGATCACATAAATTAAGATTCAGAGATTTATTTCTCAGGAATGACAAAGAAATTGCCTTTCCTTCAGGCTTTGTGTCTTCTGACTGAGAACGTAAGTTACACCATAGTACCACGCAGACAATAAAACCAAAACAAAAATACCAAATCAAAACCAACCCATGAATAAGTGGGAATGTAGAGATATCTTTTCACTTTTGCTTCTATATTGTTCCAAAATTTCATTAATAATTGCTGAGTAATGAAATTCTGATGACTTTTAGAAGCCACATGGATAACTTGAACAGAACAATTTCTGTTACAGAAATTCGTTTTTGCTCATTAGGCAGTGACATTTCTCATGCAGAGGAAACCAGAAGCACAGAATATAGAGCTAGGGAGTTGTATGAATGGTGCATTTTTTTACTTTGGGCCAGGCAATATTAGGTGAAAAGACATTGCGCATAAATACTTATATAAATTCATTGAAAATACAGGTTTGAAAATTCTTGATATGCAAGATTAGAACTCCTTGTGCACAGGACCTGTGCTAGTAGAATTTTGTCACCTGAATATTCATGGAAAAATGCGAGAAAAGCACAACCAGGTGAAATAACTGGTCCCCGAGTTGAAGACAGCTGGTGTAGCACACATTTTCCACTACTGATTCAGTGGTACTTGGATTCCCTGTGTTCATATTATATTTATACAGTCTTAAAATGCAAATTCAGGCAAGGGACAACTCAAATTCTGTATTTTTATATTTTGCAAAGCTCAATAAAGCATTGTAATTCTTGATGACCTTCATTTTAAAACTACAATAAATCTGCCATTATTATCAACTTGCTACTTAAACCTCCTGAGATTAATAGATCAGGTTGTTAAATCAGTGTTCTCTGTTGAAGTTATGCAGACTTTGTCACATAAAAATAATTTAAAAAATTTTTCCTTTTTTGGAAAATTAAAACTTATTTAATTGGCTGAATGTGAGATGAACTGTACCTGCCTGTTGGATATGATTATCTCCCTGTGCTGCTCTGGTGCTTCAGGATCTAGGCCAATGCCGTCAGTGTCATAGAATCTAACTTTGAGAGAAAATACATCTGCATGGACATTTCTGCCCCGGAGCAGGCTCTGCCTGAAGACAAGAAGGCAATTGGTTCCCGCTGAAGCAGGGTGTGGGAGCTTTTTGCTTTGAAGCCATTCTGAGAACTGAGTCAGAGTAAGCACGCTGCGTCCACCAAAGCAGGGCAGAGGGAAACTGTCCTAAGTGGCAGCTCCGGTTTCTCACACAACATCTGCTGCAGTGGGTATTTCTTGATGCGGATGGTTAACATGCTTGCTCAGTATGACTCAGGAAGCATCTTCTCTGTTTCACTTGAGGAGCTCGGCTTCAAAGTGCAAACCTACTAGTCACAGGAAATAAGAACCTGAAGCTTGCAGGGAAAAGGATGTAGAATCAACGAAGAGCTGGCAGATGTAGCTGCATGCCAGGGATGATCCCACCAGTCCATAAATATTGATGACTTTGCAGTCTCTGAATGTAGTATATTCAGGACCCTGAAGCCTGCAGCTGCACATTCACAGCTTGCTGCTCTCCCAAAGAACATTCCTGACCTGAGAATGTGCATATGTCTGTCTGAGAATCCCCCACTGCTCTTTTTAACTCTGCTGAAACAACACTCTCCTCCTTCTTCTGGAATTTATATTTTATCATAATAATGCAAAAGGGCAAACAAAAGGCTTATTTTGAAAAACCCATTTGCCCTGCCACAGTTAGAACAGGTTACTATAAAACAGGTTGTTCCAAGAGAGGAGATAAAACTGTTTTCTTCTCCTCTATGCATTTTCTTCATATAGGTGCTTTTCAGCTCAGACTATTTAAAAGAAATACACAGAAATGTCTAGATAGCATGTGGCAGTCCATTCCCATGTGACCTAAGCATATTTAACAGATAGGAGGCAATAATTCCAGTGAAGGGCCATTGTAGTTTTCCCACTTCCATTTGGATATGGATCTAGTTAAACTCTGGGACTCAGACATCCTTAAGAGAAATTTAGTCAAGATTCAGGATGGATCCAAAGTTCAAGAAGCCAAAAGTGGGCCTGACATTCTGAGGACAATAAAGAAATCTAGGAAACTATTGAAGTCCAAACAAGGGCATCCCAAGCCACAAAAGATTCAGTGGAGTATTTCAGCATCTCTGAGAAAAAAGTAGAGTAATAGGAGCTCAGAGAGCCTATCAGGGTTTTGCACATGCATTAAGGGTAAAACTTAAAAGGGTACGATTTTACTCAATAAGCTTTATCACTTTGAAAATCAAGAAATAAAAATTGAGTTTATTATTATATATTACATATGCATGCATGGATTTATAGCTATATATGCTCATGTACATATACACCTACAAACTCTTTTATCATTCTTCAGTACATGACTATCCCAAATTCATACTTAAGGACCCCTCTTACCTCATTAAGTAAGGTCTTATTCTACATGTATTTTTAATGACCTACCTGTGCTCTCAGTCCCTCTGCGTTCCAACAGGGTCGTGATCTCTCAATAAGCATTTGCAAAAATACTCATAGGTATAACAGAGTTATACCTTAAGTGCTCTGAACATGGCCCCACGTGGAAAAAAGGCCAGAGCTCAGGCTATTAAATCAGATCTATTCTGGACAACAATGACATATGTTTTAAATTTTCACAGAACTTCAAACATGTTATAAGGGCTTTCCTGAGGAGAGATGCTTCCCTTCACTGGGGTCTAGTACAGAAAGTGCAAATTCAATTAGGAGTGAAATTGGGCACAGGCGTGTAGTGTTACTGCATCTTGCAAGTAGTCTTGTGCCTCAGGCAGCATCGGAGAATTATTTCACCGTAGGCGTTTTTTGCCGAGCAACACCGCCGTTCACCGATTTCTGAGCAGTTTGCTGTTGAAGTGCCTCTAAAAAAAGTGAAGACTCGACTTTCTGTTATAGATTACCAGCACCTTTAGAGGTTAATCATTTAATTGGTGATTACTTTGGGATATTGCTATCACCTTTATTTTAGGTCCCATTTTAATAGACATAAAACCGTTTTGCTTCTGTTGCGATTCTCAGCTCCGTCTGGAATCAAACTTCCCAGCTGAGTTTGGAATCATCCTGTCTGGCAGAGCCACATTAGCACTGATCTGTGCTTCTTTCTCTCCGGCCTTAGTGTCCTGGGTTTATTTGCAGCTAAATGGCAGTGCAACGTCAGAAACAATTCCTGCTGAGAGTACAGCTGGCCCAGAGATTTGTACGGAAGTCTAAAACTGATAAAATAGTTTTAAGAAACTCTTCCATGAACTCCCAACAATGTATGCAAACTTTGTTCTTTCTCTTTAACTCCCTTTTCTCTCTTTTTTCTTTTCCTGTACCGTTTTCTTAATTACAGTATGGCCATCACTAATGACTTTGAAAACTTCACCGGAGTTGGTGAAAAAGCTCTTGGCAAACTACAAGCAGTAACATCTCACGCTGAAAGCACACCCAGGCACAGTACACAATATACAGAAGTGAGATAGCAGGTTTGGATCCAAATTTTAAAAAATGACCTCTTGTTTCATCTGCCTGTCTTGAATCACTAAGCCACCCAAATAAAACTCGTGTTTGAAAACTTGTGGCATAATGATTCATTAGCACTAGTACTTTCTGTTATGGAAATCTCTGGGACTCCACATGAGCTGCAAGCACTAACCACCTGTCAGGGCGAAGCCTGGGGGACCTGAAACTGCAACTCTCCTTCAAGGAAACCTGCTGGATTCGCACATGTTCTTCTGCAGCTCAGGCTTTGTACTCTGGTGGTCTGTTGGTTTTCTTTTCTTTAACGGTATTGTACTTGCACACTCACATTCATGTTAATTCCCTTTATTTAACATATAGGTGTTACTTCTGTGTACTCCAGTGCCTCAAGTCAGGGTTTTCTGCAGCTAGACAAATCTTCAGTTTTGCTTGACTGCAAATGATTCATCCTTTCTTTAACAATAATATTTATTTCTACATTCGCTTCATAAGGTCTATGTCTGTTGACACCAGCATGGTACCATTACCAATATATAAACAAAGAAAAATTATAACACTGAGACTGAATCAAACTTGTGCATAGTGTCTGTGGTTGAATTTTAAATGGATGCAGCTCCGCATAAAAGTAATAATTAACATTCCTGAAGTAATAACCGCTCAGCCACATTTCATACTGTTAGCTCAGACATTTGCATGCTGCCAATACGAGCACGATATGGCTCAGCCTTAAAGCTGCCAAAGCACAGCAGGTTACTCAGCATGCATAAAAAGAACTGACATTACATTCAGCAGGGGCATTATCTTGTTTGAATAATCCTCCCTACAAGATTATTTCAGCATGCAATGTGTTTCATTTAAGCAAAGTCAGGGAATGCAAAATAATGTGAAGTAATTATGCTATTAAATGTTGCTATTACTTTTTTAAGCTCTCTGTCTCAAAGCATAAATAGTTTTCTCAAGGCTAAAAGTTGTCAGCGGAAGATGAAATGCACCTCTTGAGTAACCTCACTTAAAAGCAATGAAGTTGCCTGCAGATTGAGGTTGGTGCCTTAAGCCACTACACTGAGAGACAGGACACACACAGGAGTAACAATGTATTATTTGCTTCCAACTAGCCCGTGTTTCTAGAACACCCCAACTTGAAATTCTCAACATATTTTACAATCCTCCACAGAATAGAACAGTCCTGTTTATCAGCCTCTAGCAAACAGCTAGTGATACCTCCCCATGGAAAGATTCCCAGTGGCAAATGCATCCTGGAGATTAACACCTGCCAATGTCAGCCAGAGCGTCAACTTTGGTTGCAGTCTCACCAGGCTCTCTGTGTTAAACTCATCTGGTCGGGAAACAGCAATGACACCTTCAGGTAAATGTAAAGAGAAACAGATGTTTAATGTTTGCCAGTAATTTGTGTTTTGAAAATCTCTCCCGCAGTGGCTAACGAATCACAGTCTGGCAGTTTCGAGTTTGTCCCTAGTGCCAAATCCAGGCATTACACTGCAGAGGGACTTCCTGAGTAAGTAAGAACAACTGCTGCTTCTGGGGTCTGATGGCAATCTCTTACAGAAAACTGTAATGAAGAATCAGACTTAGCAGTGACTGTTAGCTATTCACCCAGTAGATTGTAATTATCTATGATTACTATTTGATGATCAGCTATGCTCAACACAAGTTTGTAATCTCCGTTCTTTGCACCCTACCGAAGGCAGCAACAGATCATTACAGCAAATGAGGCAACTATCATAATTTTTATTTGAAGTACCAAAGAGGCCTTTTGTCCTTAAATACAGTTTATTGCCAGCCAAGATCAAAGCTTAATGGGGAAAACAAGAGAGAAGAAACTCAGCCAGGGCTGCCAATTGACGGAACACAACCTTGCCACTATCCACAAAGACATTCATACAATGTTGCTCACTTCTTAAAGTTGTATTATTTTTTAAAGGTTCAACTGCAAGCACTTTTTTTTTTGCCTTCCTATATTACTTTCTGTTTATTTTCATGGCTTTTTCTAGTGTCCCAGCCCTCAATGGGAAGCACGCCTTACAAGCAGGCCTTGTTTTTGTGATGGTGCCACATGGTGTATTATAAAAAGACCTGAGATTTATTAGCTAGAGGGTTACTTACTAACCCGACACATGAAAAATCCCATTTCAGACTTTGCAAACAAGCATATTAACCAGTGAATGCTATCTGAGCAGTTATGCAAAGCCAGTCTGCTTGTACCAGCTGATATGAACGTGTCAATCTGGTAAAGCACTGGTACTTATATGTAAAGTTAAGCTCCTGAGCAATTACATACAAGCTCAAGTGCTGTGTTGGATTGGAGCCACAGGACCTGAACCAAAACTCATGGAACTTGATCAGAGTATTTTAAATAACTTCAGTGGATTCTGGATCAGGTCCATGCTGTCTGCTAGAGGTATTTGCTACATTTTTCCAAATAAAAGAGCTTAAGAATAATATATCAAAACCTTTGATCCAGGACTAGCAGGCCCAGGCATTAAGACTCAGTCCCTTTATATGATGAATTCACAGATTTCCTGACTTAGGAAAGCATGAAAAACACTGACAAATACTTATGTTGACATACAAATAAGTACAGAAGACCAAAGGGTAGAAAAGGCATTTTAATCCTCTAAAAATATTAAACCATTCCAGAGCAGAGAGAGTCTAATGATTTCAATCCACAGTTGTTTGTATAGCCCTAAACCCTGTATCCATGATGACATTTCATTTTACATCATTTGTTTCTTTAATCAGTTGTGTTTCATAAAAGCGCTCTTTCAGCCAGGTCAGCAGGGAATGTGCTGAGCTACCATGAGCAATGACTGGAGTCACTGATTTCATCTGCCTGCTTCCAGGACTGAGCGTGTCCATGTGATCACAACTCAGATGCCTGGGGACCACAGTCTGAAGTCTGTGTGTATCCCAATACATTACCCAGCTCAGGCTTTCAACAGCAGGATGTGTTTATTCATCCCTGGCTATTGGTTTAGAGAACACTCTAAAACTGGGTTTGGACCTTTTTTTATTTAATCCTTTCCAATGGTGCCAAGCCTTGCCTTGGTAGCTGAAATCACAGAAATATCTTGTTAACATCTGTGGCACCCTTTGTTTGTGCCGAGAGTGTTTTGTTGACCCTGTCCCATACTAGTCAAGTCAGTCCTTCTACCATGACAATTACTGTAGCCTTTGAGTGCCTTCTAATACGTGTTAAATAATGTGACTTCATATCCCTTACTTGGCATTTCTGTTTTCATCTGCCCTCAGAGAGATATGTATATAGTAGAGCACCTTGGACACTGTGTCTGTGCCACGGTGCTGTATGTTTAGCCAGTTTTCTCAGGGCAAGTTTCTCTCCAAATACAAATATAGTTTCCAAGCTCAAATGGGGCAAATACCCGACAAGTTAGCTGGCTATGCTGAAAACGCTTTATACATCAAAACTAGTTACACTCATCAAAACAGACAACTGTATGAAAACCTCAACATATCCGTATCCATAAAGTATTTCTTTTAAGAAAAGATTTCTTTTTACAAAAAACAAAAGAATCTGACATGCCCCTCAAGTTTTTAACGGGTCAGCTACTAATCGGTATTTATAGCTGCTAAAACCTGTTTTCAGCATTGAACCAAACAATCCCCTGGCTCCAATTACTGTTACCCAGAGAGTAGCCGAGAAGGTAGCAACCACAAACATAGGAGGCCAGACAGAAAAGAAGAAAAGTGTTTATTGATTCTTCTGATCCCTCCTAGCTTTTTATTATTGTTGGATGGTTTCAGCAGAACCATCCCAGATTCTCCTGCTCCTACTGTTGTTCATTCAGATTTGTCCAGAACAGACTTCTTAAAAGTAGCAATGAAAATACTAACCAACTAATTCATCTACTTTGGGGGTTTTCAAGTAAAATTACCTCCAACCAAACATTTCTTTTACCAGGGTGCATGCTTGAATCTAGTGAGTTATAGTATGAAATTCCTTCTGTCTTCTGTCATCACACCTGATTAAACATCACACGCATACTGTATTTCCAATATTTGAATTATTTTTATACCAATCACTTGTGTGCTGGTACTAATCAAAGAGCTCCAGCTGTAACTGCAAGAACACTGAACTTATTGTGAAATACCAGACAGAAGGATAGTCTCTGGTCCAAATACTGTATCTGATTTAAATTGGATGTGGACAAATGTTTCCATACTTCTCCTGCTATCCTTGCCCAAGAGACTTGCAGCACAGCTTTGGTGGCCTGAAGCTTCCCAAAATGCCCTACAATCTGTCATGGCCCCTGTGACAATTTTGAAGAGGCACCTGAAGCTGATGCAAAACCAGGAAGAGACCTTGCTGCTGAGCCTGCTGCTGAACTCTGCCTCCTTCCACTAGACACGGGCACAGCTCAGCACAGATAAGGTTGGTATGACACATCTAAGAATATAATGTCTGTATCTGTTTCTTGTTTGATTTACAACTGGAGTCAATGGGAAGGATTTTTTTTTTCATGGAAGATTAACTTTCTGACTCCTGACGTTTGATTGCTGTCTAAGGAGAGGAAATAGACTTCAGTTGTTTATCAGCACCATAGTGTGTTTCATCTTCATACAGCAATCAGTGAGGTAAAACTGACTAAATAAGGTGCATGTCTTCTAGAGTATAAAATGTATTCATGTCTAAAGTGTTGGTAATCTGTTAACTAACAGGAATATAAAAGCTAGGTTGAATGATCCAAGGAATTAATTTAATTTTCTTTGCAAATCTTTTGACAGGCAAAAATAATACTTAACAGCTACATTTGTACCTACCTTCCTTAAAAAAAGAATCTACTGCTATTGTCTGAACTACTGCTTCCTTTTTTGTCATTTGTTTCTCTCTCTATTTTAATAAAATATCATGCTTCCCCCGAAAAAAAATCCCAACGTGTGTAGACTATGTAGCCTAGTCTACCATGGTAATTTTCTAGAGATCGTGACACTATTAGCATGGGTGTCTTTTAGTAGAATTATTCTAGAGAGAAATATTGCCTAAATGGCCTGAAAGAATCTGGAAGGAACTCAAAGTGACTCAAAACATAGTCATTTATATGCTTCTTGGATTGCACTTGCAAACTGTAGTAACCAATATGGTTCCCAATTCCTCTCAGCCCCGCAGAATCAGTAAGGTGAGTTATATTCTTTCTTGAAAAGCGTTAGAAGGAACTGTTTACTAGATTTCTATCCGTCAGACTCCGGAGCTTACACAGGTGTCAGAGGGCATTTTCTGGCCTGCAGGCACTTTATTGCTGTTAAAGATGACTGAGGGGGTAGAATGCCACGTGACCTCAGTGACATGCATTAATCAAACTGGCAGCTAAGAGACTCCTATTTATAGTGCTGTGTGTAGATCCCTGGAAGATAACAGTCATACAAACCCACAAGCTTATTTTTGTCTTCTTTTTTTTTTTTTTTTATGAGCAAGGCTCTACTCCAAGGCTGGAAATTCTAGGAGACTCCACGGGAGTGTTACCATGGAGTTTCATGGGCTTGGGCTCAAGCTGTAAATACTTCAGTGGAAATAATAAAATGAAAAACAAAAGACGGCCAAATGACCAAATGAAACCATCCAGAGCCTACATGACCTGAAGATCAGGCTAATGTGACATTCAAGATAAAATAAAAGCAACATTTTAATTAACACATTTTAAACTCCTATCAGAAAGCTGCACTTGCCTGTAATGGAATACAACTTTAACTTTCTCTCAACAAAAGCCGCTTTTAGTGACCATTTGGGGGGGGAGGGGGGAATCACATATTTTGTTTTAATAAAATAGAACTAGCAAGGACATAAAAATATGAATTTTGAAAGCCAAGCCTCTGTTTCCCAGTGGGAGGAAGTTCAAGTGTGCCAATTTCCAATAGCTCTGGGTTGGGATGCTGTGAGCACGCATGGTGTTTATTGACTTCCAAATTAAAGCAGTCAATCTCAAGGAAAAGCAGAGTAACAGAGGCCATTCCTTCACTTTCACACCGTGTGTGTAAAATACTAACAATCAGCAAAACTCTATTGAATGATCTGCCACCAGTGCAGCCGTAAGACATTTTGGAACAGGAAAACACCGTATAGCCAAATGTGCCACCCCTTCTTTGTTAATCTCAGTCTACTTTTCAGCTTTTTTCACTGCATTGCACAATCAATCCCATCCTTCTCCACAACTAGCAAGTAACTCTAGATGTCTCTTGGATTGATTTATATTTATTACTCACTTCAGTCATTCTCCTTCATTTGCTAACTTTTTCCAGATGACTGTTAGTAAAACTGTGTGGATAATTCACAATGAATAATTTACTCAGTAAATCTACCTTCTTTTTATGTTCTGTTTTCCCCCTATAGATTGTTAGAAGGTATTCAACTACTATGGGCTGGCATTGAAGGTGAGTGCCTGTGTAGCTACTGTTTAAGTAAGAAATGCAGCCTTATCCTTCAAAGTTATTGTCTGCCAATACCAGGGAACCAAAATCAGGTCAGATGTCTGGGGTATAGCTCCATCATATTCTTCCCATCTGAGGCAGAAGAGGGGACATGCCTTTTTCCTTCATCTTGTTATCTCCTTCCTCTCAAAGTCAGATCCAGATCTTACAGCCTCCAATATCTTTGCTTTGTCATGCTACCCAGTATTTAAGCTCCGACTAGTTTTGATTGTTTCTCTTCTATTGAAATGATCATAATGTAGAAAAGTATGGGCCTGGTCACCAAGGCAATATTTGCTTTCTGCAACAGTTCTGCAGTCCCCTGCTTCCATGACTGTTCCTGCTAGGAAAGTTGTTACTGAACTATCCCAGCTAAACAAACACAAAGCAGAGAGGAATGAACACATAGGCCATCAAAGCCAATTTCAACGGCTGTTTTAGTATTTTTTCCTATGGAGCATATTCAGGTTTTCTTGAAATCATTTACCTTGCTTGTCCCTTAGCTTTCTTTCTGTAACAGGACAGACACGGAGCTGCCCTTCTGTGTGCCAGGAAAAACTCACGCACACAGGGAGAATTGCACACTGAGGGTGTATCTCTATTGGCCTTAAAACTCCATTTTTATTTTCCCAGGGTTCTCCTACGATCTTTGAATGAAAAAAGTTTGCAGCTTGTACCTTGTTATTTTACCCAGTTTACACAGACATTTCAATGGGATGAAAATAGGCCACGTTAGGAGGCAGGTCCTGTGGACACCACAGCGTGCCTGCAGGACCGTAGTACCTATGTGCTGTGTGACATACACTGCTGAGGAGTAATTGGTCAAACTTGTCCTCGATCACACCCGCGTGACTTCCCTCCACTTGCACAGATCAGACAGGGCAAAAGGAAGCTGCTTACTTATTAGCACAGAGCATGTTTCCTAATGCAGTGACACGTTTGCTCCAATACTTACCCACACTGCTGGTCTCTGTGGTCCGTAAAGCGGATGGATGAGCGGTGGTGCGTGCGTGCATGCGTACGTACACACACACACACACACACACACACACACACACACACAGAGTCTGGTTTCTACCTGCAGGTGAATGTTTGGATTTCATAATACACCGGTTTGCCAAAAGTCACACGTGTGGGGGGGAGCGAGGAAATGGAAATCACCTTCAGGTCTCCACTGAGGTAATCCATCTCTCCTGCAAACACTGTGCTAGGAGCTTAGAATGAAAATAAAAATTTCTCCCCTTCTCAACTCTTTGACCTCATTCTTAAGGATCATATTCTCCATCCTTGTTCAAAAATGCTACAAAACTCCTGTTAGATGGTTGTTTGGCTGGGACCTTGATGGCACTCTGTTAGCTTGGTGCATTTGTTGGCTCTGTAACTGGTACTAGCCACACTCAGAAGATGAAGAAGTGGGTTTCCAGGTATGCCACCTTAATGCTTTCTGAGTAAAAAGCTGAGACAAATCCTGGTGCTTTCCAATTAGTTATCGCTTATTTCTTTGGTAGAAAATAGAGAAGATACTGAATGGCGCAAGAGGAGTATAACCTAGTTTGGCCAGTGGGACACAATTTACAGTCATTTATTGTTGCATTAAACAAGCCATCAACAATATATGTTATAGGACAGACCTCTAGCTCTGGTTAACGGAGAAGCTCCAGGAAAGACAGCAGCACCACTTCATATTTACATGAAGGGAACTCCAAAAAGTCCTCCAGCCTAAGAGCTGTAAAATTTCACATGCTTTTCAGAAGCACTGATGTCATTTTCACAGAAATTTTAAACAAAACATCAGACATGTTAATTGCAAAAGTGTCTGTAAACTGTATAAAAAATTTCTAGAAGATCTGCCATGTCTGGAGAGGTAAAATTAAATATAAAAAGGTCCTCCTTGATGTATCAGATGAAGATGCCCGGGTGTTGGCAGAGGGGAGTGGCGAGGGCTCCCTCATGCTGGATGTGGCCCAGCCGTCTCCAACAGCCTGTGCGCAGGGCACAGCTGAGCCCTGGGTAAGAAATGGCAAAATGCTGGATAGCCAGATAGCCAGAGAGAGGAATGAGGGGGAAAAGTGTGAGAGCCCCAAGGGGAGAGTGGTAGGGGTGAGAGGTGCTTCGAGTGCTGCAACTCTGTCATGACCCACAGGCTTTCACATCACATTTTTTTCCTTGTACCACTGAGGAGAGTGGCTGGGTGGGTGTTGGGCCGTTAGCTAAGGCTATCCTAGCAAACGTAATTCCTAAACAAAGCATGGCAAATACACCTTTGGCTCACTTTATTTCAGCCCAAATAAGCAGGCAGTGGCTACTTTTAAAAGAAAGAGCCTGGGCCTCTGTTTTGCTGTTGACCCTTTAAGTGGTGTTTATTAAACACTCAAAAATACTCCCACAGGAAACAGCCCATAGTTAGGAAACTCACCCAGGAGGAGAGGTTTCTGTTCCAATGCCTATTTGCACATTTTAATCAGTGACTGTAAAAATCATAAACATTTCTTTGAACAGGGATTTGAAACTAGGTCTTCACCCTGCTGTCTAGGTAACCTGAGTAATAGGGTACGCAGGTATGTTTTTCTCCTTTTACCTCTCTGGATCATTGATTCTCTAATTTCTTGCTTTTGAAAAATCACTCAATGCCACCAAGAAAGCTATATGCCACTCAATTTCCTTTGTGGTTAGGCACGCTTGGAAGGGAGAAGATGTGGGTTTGAACATACTCTGAGAGAAACATGAAAGTAATTTACTGAAGGATGAAAGTCTCTTCCATCTGAGCAAGCATTCTCACCTCAGCATTCATACACAAACACTGCATACCATCCTCATGACCATCTCAAGAGGAAGTGACCATGATGACATTTTGTGAGGGACCAGGTTATTTTGCTTCATGAATCTCTGGAAATATCTACAAGACAAGGCCCCTCAAGAGATTTTAGTAGAACAAAAACTGTTTTCAGGGTGCCATTTGGGATGACTGGGGACATAATTACTTAGCTGGTCAAATAAGACCCATTCAGACCTGCACAAAATTGTAGGGAAAACTGGCATTTTTACCAAAAGAATTAATCTCTTGAAACCCTTCAAGGCTATTGCAAAGAAATAGACATTTTTATGCACTCAGTACTTTAGGATGGTAAATTGTCCTCCCCATTTACCAGATTTCATTGGGATTTTTTTCATTGTATCAGTTACTTCTTTTAGCACCTACTTCAGGAAATGAATCATGCCCTGGAAAAACTTTCTTTTTTTCTTTCTACTGACTGAAGACAATCTGGCTTGGATGTAGTTACCCACAGTGTAGGCATCAGTACGTTCTGATTAATTCCTACTCAGACATTTACCGAACGGAATATGCTTCACAGCTAGATAGCAGCTGAACACACGTTTTTGAATGACTGTTTTGGTTTTAGATGCTCTTCTTCTAAAAAATGCTGCTTTTACCACTTAAGGCTTTCTGGGACCCTGCCTTTGCTCACCTTGTTGATGAACATTGTGATCTATTAATAAAAAGTCACATAAACTCTTGCTGTGAAAGTGTAAATTTAATGGAGAAAAATTGCATGGTGTGTTTGAAAAACAGAAACTGAACTGTGGAGCAATCTGATGTTTCACCATCTGCTAAAGGAGTAATAATTTCCAGGTTTTCTGTTCTTCCTGTGACTTCAACAATTTTGCTTCATTTGAAGTGTGTTCACTGAGGGGATAGACACGGAGTTTAGAATGGGAGTTTCTGTTTTAAGATGATGTTGTGTTAGAATGTAAAACACTATGCTACTTCAGCAGTTAAGCATCTGAGCCTGCTTCCACATGAATTAGACATTTCCAGAGGCCTTGGCAAAGCCCAGCTAAACACAATGCTTACTCAGTTAATAAAAAGCACTGCACTTTCTCTCCTGACAAATCAGACTCCAGAGTTCTTATTCATACACAGCGTTGCAACAACTTACCTTTTGGCTTCCTAACACAAGCCAAAAATTCAGAACTTCCATTTATTCAATTTTCTTCATTAAAAAACCCACATTCAAAATGAAATAAATGTCAAGGCCCACACTTTTCAAGACAATTGATGTATGGATTTCCCAGACCTATCACTTTAGCACAGAGCCAATTTTTGTCCTTTTAACATCACAAGTATGTGAAACCCACAGCCATAAAACAAAATTCAAATAGGTCTAACAGTCAAGTTTGTCTAGATATTTTTCTCCCACAGAAAAAGCATTCAAGGGATCACACAAACGTTCCACTGAGATCTGAATGGCTGCAGTATCATTGGGCTGGTGAATTTCAAGGAAACACACAATTCTTTATTTTAATCATCTTTTCCTCTGCACTCCTTACCTTTATCCACATATTTGATTTGGAAGCACTCATAGTTTTCATACCTTCATTAATCATTTGGAATGAACACTGGGGAGCTTTTGGGAAATTTAGGGGGATGACATCATCACCACGATCCTGAAAAGAATAATTAAAAATGACAGGTGAGCCAGCTGGGAAATAAAGTTAAATTGATAACATATTTTGTCTGACTAATTATAACTTTTTAACCCACAAATCAATATGAGATTGTTAAAACATTGCTGTGCAGTTGCTCTTCTATGAGTACAAATTCAGTGGGGAAAAAAATATGGGAGATATGAATACAAAAGACAAAATGTTGGTAAGAAGAGATCCAGTATTCACCTGCAAATGTTAGTTCAGCACCTTCCTGCTACAAGTTATCCTGGGGAAGTCAGTTCTAGTTAATTTATTAAATGGTCCTACCCTATATGTGCATTTCTTGTTCTCCCGGACAGGACCAAAGGATGCTGCATGCCTTCTCCCTGTCCTCATCATTAGTTGCTCTGAATCTTACAGACAGAGCATGCAGAAGGAATGAGAAAAATTATGAAGGAAAATAGAAGAAGACTACTAGAAAGTGTCTCAGATATATACATGCAATAAATGACAGGTCACAGAACGGGCCTGTAAGCCAACAGTTGTTGAGCAAAATAAGTAGTAGTTTATGCACTGCTTATCAGGAGTGACTTCATGAGCATTTCTAGAATTCTTAACTGAGCACAGAACAGTTGATCCATCCCACACAGAAATACAGCTGAAAAGTGTCCAAGGTTTTATTACTTTTCCAGAAGAATAGTATGTCCTGTTTTTCCCAGCTGCAGATTGGGCAAGTTTCATTTAGTGAATGTTTTTAAGTCTCCCAAGTATTAATGTTAGAAGTAATACAAGATTCATTAGCTGATCTTAAAGTAGGTTTTGGAGGTGTGCTTGATGGAACACAAGCTCATCCATGATGCTCAGAGGACACGGCAGATTACTGTTCACACAAAAGGACGACTATTTGGTAACATATACAGGAGGAAACTTTGGAGCCAGCCACTGAGGTTCAGGACAAAACCATGTCTAACTGAATGCTGAAGTTTTAGCATTTTGACATCGCTCTCAATATTTTTTTCTTTTTTATTCTTTTTTTGGGGGGGTTGGGTCATCCAGAAAGCGATGATTTAAAAACTAATGGCTCTGTTTAGCAAAAATGTTCCACTGCTTTTGCAATGCTTAAGCCAAGAATGTCATGAAACTGCTTTTTGGCACCCAGATGAGCTATTAAGCAGCAACTCAGCTGGGACCCCAAGCCAGGTGCCTCCTGCAGAGAGCACTCAGGAGGTAGACTCTCCATGTTAACAGCCCCCCTCAACCTTGCTCTCCTCTGACTTCATCCAGGACTGTGACCTCTTCTTCTGCAAAAGCAGTTTCAGAAGTTAGCCTTTTAAAAGACAAATGGTCTTCCTCCTGAGCTCCACATTGTCAGCCTGCAACCATACTGAACTACAACCAAAATATTTTTAACTTCATTCCTGCTACTGAGATTGCTCATGGCTCTGTACACTTAGTAGGTAACTGCACACAGCGAAATTAGCACGGTTTCTGGATGTGAGTGGAGTAGTGGTTAGTCTGCAGTCCTCCAGAGACCTGTCATCTCCCTGAGGTGAAGTCTGCATGTTCTTCAAGTTTTCAGTGGGGCTTGTTTGGTCATTTCATCACTAGCCAAATTTCATGTGGTCCTGAAGAGAGAGGCAAATCAACAGGGTCCTTATAAAAAAAGCAAGATAAGAAAAAAATAAAAGCTCAGTTTCAGAGCTGTGATTAAAAATACCAAGCACTTTTCCCATCTGATTAGAGATTTCTTCAGAAATACTTAAAAAAATATTTGTGAAAGTCATCAAAGATTTCTGCTGAGGGTGAGTTTGGGGGAAGGGTGCTGGGAAGGTTAATGAACCTGCTTTGTTTGTGGTTTTCACCTTTTATCATTTTCTGGAAATATATGGCAGCAGTAATATATATTTGCCAGAGTAGCAGGCCATAAATCAGCATCTCAGGGTATTTGCAGAACATCAGATTGAAGACCTCAAGTGCTCACACATGAAACTATTCAGAGCAATCAGGCTCATCAGGAAACCAGGAGATTGCAGATGCCTGCTCAAAGCAACTTCAGCTCTGAATGTTCTGTGGTTTGCTTTCATATAAAGCAATAGGCGGTTTCAGAGTAAGAGGTGCATTCAAAACAGGCTGGCAGGAACACTGATTCTAACTGAAAGTCTTTTCTATCTTCAGTTTTCCCTTAGAGAACAGTAGTGTCAGAGTGGGATGCTGGCAATAGCAAGGACCATCTTTGTGCTCTTGGTATCAATAAACAATGAATGACACTGGTAAAACGTTCTCCTATTTCTTTTCAGCTCAGAAGAGGAATACTTGAGAAAAGTAATCACCAGCCAGAGGGACAGGTGGCAGGGCTAATCTTTTGTCAAAAGGGCCATATTAGAAGGGGGAACAATTTAATACTGTGTCACTGCCAATCAGTATTACTTTCATGGAAGACTGTAAACAGAGGACTCAGGCCCTTGCTAATGAATTCACATGGAGATATTGCTAACAGATGGTAAACATCCAATTAGTCATGGCATCTTTGGTGTCTACTTTAACGTAACTATGACCAAAAAAAATGGGATTGTACCATTAACTGCAAGAAAGTTCTAAAATTACTTAAAAGTAATATATTCCTACATTCACCAGGATAGTTCTGCCCAACAGAAATTTAAGTGCTGTGTTCATATTCCATCTGGTAACTTATAATTCGTTCTGAGCAGAACAAGCCGACAATGTACAACTGTCTGTGCCTTTGGGAAAGCAGGATGTGGCTCCATTCTTTATGTGAGATGCATATCCTCTGCTTCAGTTCTCCATTGTAGATGTCAATACCTTGTTTCTTCTATTTGGAAACATTATGAAACGGACAGAGGAACTAAAATTACTCACTCAGTAATACCACCCATCAGCCTGTGCTTCCTGTTCAACTCTTCCTTGTTGAGGGGAGAGTACACAGATGGAGCACCAAAGCATCAAAGGCTCATTTTATAAGTCTAATGTTAAAGTTATGTGCTGGAGCAAGCTAGGCCAGCTCCTAAGAAGCATGTAAAATCAGAGTAAATGGAGCCCAGTCTGACAGCTGTGAAAACTTTCACTGCTAGCCCAGCCAAAGCAGATGCTTCAGCTCGGAGCAGCATTCAGCAAAGCAGCCAGCCGCCAAATTCTGGGTCGTCTGGATGGAGAGTCATCTGGGCTGGCATCTAATGCCAAGGCTGCTGTATGCCCCATCCCTTCTGCTGACATTCCGACGTATTGCGTTTGGGTCTTATTTAGATAAATTGGCAGAGCTGGAAACGTTCCAGAAGGAAGATACTTAAAAGCAAAAGCATGTAACTAGATTAAAGCTCAAGTAAGCACAACCTCCAAGGGAGCCTAAAAACTGCACTCCAAACCCCCGCACAGCTGAAAGCTGCAAAAACACGTACCATGTGCCTCGGAGAAGAGAAGAGGAGTTCCTGGGTGGTGATGGCAGTGGCTCTCCAGGGGTGCCTTGGCTCCAGCCCAGGACTGGGCTCGGTGTGCAATCAGGAGCTAGGATGACCCAGAGCCATTAGCACTGACAGACCCTGGGGACTCTGCAAACAGTTGGGGTGCAGATTGTCCAGCATATTTTGTCTGAGCAGCAAATACCTTGTTGCTTGTCTCTTAAAATAGCACTGCCCACTGCAAAAGTTCAAGTGTGAAAAACTATTCACGTGTGTACCATGTTTAGATAGCCCTAATGCAGAGGGATGTCTGACCCCATGTTGTACCTTCTCAGGTGAAGGATAAAAGAAAAAGCCAAGGGGTGAGAAATGTTTATGTATCGGAGAAAATACATTCAAAGACAGTCACCATGTTCCTTGTGGCCGAGACAGAGCCTGAATCCAGTTTGGCTGTTGGTTTCAGTTGAGTAGGTTTGAGGCCAGCACACTGCAAATGCAAGCCAAGCAAGACGACACTCCTGCTTGAAGGACAGCCTGTGAGCACAGGATGAGAGGAATCACACACAGAAGGTAAAAGCAGTGCAGAGCAGGGAGTGCCTGAGAGGGAACTCTGAATGGAAGCTTTCTAAGCCTAAACGCTGCTAGGTCTCAGCTTTATCCAGAACAGTTTAAAACCATACATACATGCATATCATTAAATAAATGGTAGGTCTATACGACTTTGTACACAGTGAGCTAAAGCAGTTACATATGGTGAAATCACAAGCGGGTTGGTCTACACTGAGTCTAACTCACTAAGAAAAAAAGGCATATTTACTGTCCATGGATGGAATTTTTAGTTTATATTATGCTATATTAGGCTGTGTGATGTGCTTTGCTTTTTCCACTGCTTTAACTGTGTATTTTATCACACATTTCCAGGTGGTTTCCTGTGCAAAGTTCAAAGGAGTCTGAGAATTGCTGAAGGAAGTTGTTTTTCCTGGGTGAAAAGATGAAATGTTTGAAATGCCTTGCAAGGCTAGCTAATATACAAAAACATTTCCATCAAAACATCAAGTTCCAGCCCACAGAAATTGATTTTCCTATTACAACAGTAGAAAATAAATGACGTATGTAAGACAGATAGCGTGTGCTACAGGAAACACCAGTAAAGAAGGCTTCTCTGGGACTGCCAATAAGGCATCCCTTTTGCTTTGGGAAAAGACATTAAAGCATTTCATCAGATAAGAGAGAACGGCACAGAAGGTGAAGGGTAAACATAACACAGGCTTTTTCTTCCCCCATGATCTCTTCTCTGCGCAGGTATTTCTGCTGTTCAGCCTCTCTTACCTTGCCTACCCATGTTAGCTCTGGGGATGGTTTGGTATTTTCAAAGCTGGCTAGCAGGAAAGAAATCACAGACCACCTCTGAGAGGGAGAGGAGAATCAATGTTCCTTTTGTGCCTCCTGGAGCTACATTGCCTTTTCCCAGACTATTGCCCATGATGGTCCACTCTGCACCCTTCCAACATAAGCTCTGTGGACACATCTCTGGACACTCTGACAGACCCTAGTCATTCAGGAGAGAAACCATTTTTTTCCTTCCCACAGAGCTTTAAAAAAATTAGCGTGTTTTACTCAGAACGAAGCCAGGTTTTTGTGCTCGTTTCTGGCTGCCTACCTATTCACAAAGGCTGGGTTAGCCTGTTCTCAACATCCAGCATTTAAGTTGGGGAGAGAATATTTGGCAATTGCATTTAAGGCATAATGAACAAATCAGTTTGTCATCAGTTTGTAATGATACAAACATTTTGAGTACTGCAAGACAGCTTGAATAATATTGTGCTCTCCAAAGTAAAATGTTAGCGTTTGGTTAGTGGCAACAGTGGGTAAGAAGTGAATTCTTGTAGCTGGAATGTTACATTTCTGTGAGGTTAACCACACTCTGGCCAGCATCAAGCCAGAAATTAGCCTCTGGCTGCTAAGACGGCAGCCTGAATGTGCAAATTTGATAAAGAAATCCTCCATGGTTCCAGCTGTTTGGGCCAATTCCGAGAACAGATAAGGGAGTTTAACATTAATTTAGACTTGATTAAATTAGGTCTAAGATTGCCCCCCTTCCCGATGTTATAAGTACCAAAATATGCTACATCTGCTCATTATAATTGTATACCTTAATCAGAACCTGAATTCCTCAAATGAATGCACACAACTCCGGTGAATGACAGCTGGAGTCAAGTTTGAGCACAAGTGGTTAGCATCAGCTCTGCTCTTCAGGCAGAGCTTGTCGAACAACCAGGAGCTAGAGTTCCCGCATACCTCCCATTATAAGGACCAGTTTTTAAATATTTATGAATTTGCTGAATTTAAATCATTCAGGCAGAACAGCTTATTGCTGCAAAATTTGTTTCCACTTATACAGTTCATTAAAGCAGCAGAGGTTTGTGCATGAGCGTATATCTAAAAAATTCAGACCGTACTAATGACCCAGGCATGGTCACTGATTTTATGGTGAAGAAACATCTGCATTTTATCTGCTTCCTTTAAACATTTAAAGAATCCACAAGAATTTTTTTGCCCTATAACCAGTCACTCCCAACGTGTGACAGCACAAAGAAGTCTGCACATGCTTGACACTATACTCTCAAAGTAGCCCCTTCCAGTCTTCAAAGGACTTTTTTCTGATTGCTGAATTTAAATTTTCATTTAAAAGGGAAAAAAGCTTTGGTTTCAGCCAGATGAATCACAATAATGATTTTGGCAGAAATTTCTTTAACTTACATGGGAAAAATGGCAGTTCATTTGTCATCAGCTTCCCCCTCTCAAAAGAAATGCTCGCAAATATCTTAATGCTTATCCTGAAAATTACATTTGATCATTGATTTGTATCAACTTAATTGGGATCTGAATTATTTATGGGAACACAGACACGACCATTGTTCCATATTAGAATTCAGAAACAATACTTAGTCTTTTTTATCTAAAGAGGAGTCTGTGATCTGACTTACGTGATGAGCTAAAATAAAGCTCAGCAAGTCTTAAAGTGCTGTTGGTGAATAAGGAGTTTGCAACGGTTGTCAAACTTGAACACACTGATGGTTGTTTTGGTCTGTATATGTTTTAGAAAAGGATAATATTTGATGAGAGAACGAAACCTGCTGGGTTTATTGACGATAAAAAACAGTCAGGATGTACAAGAAAGAAAGAAAAAGACAACTGCAAGGAAATAGATACAAACATGAGTTTGGAAAATAACTGGAAAACGGTATTTGTATTTATCTTTTATTAACAGAAAGTAAAATTTTACTAATTTTTGTTATATTTTAGGAATGATTTAAGAGATTAAAACCCAGAAAATTAACTCTAAGTGTTATTTAAAAAATAGCTTATTGGCAAACAAGGCAATTAGGCATCCAGCCTGCACCAATGTTTTGTGAAATCAGAATTCCTTTTGATTGCAGTGGTAGTCAATATGAGTGAGGAAAATGAGGATTATGAAGTCATTCAAAAATTCAGGAAAGATCTTGGTCCTACAAGTTACTTGTAGCTTTGCCTTTGATGCACTGCAAACAGGTAAGTTTCTACCTGTTCGGATAGATTAATACACAGCAATAAAAGAATAACCTCCATATATAGCCACTAGCTACTTACCATAAGAAGACACAAGATTAATTAGCTATAGCACAGAGACTGATTTGAAAATGTGAGTCTTTATCAGAATTAAGAAATGCACGTATTCAAATACAGTTTACATGAGTACCAAATACACAGCCTCTGTCTAAAAGATGCTGCTTTTCAGTCATTTGGTCTTAATTGCTATGAGCAATTTTTGTCACAGAAAAAAAATGTTTCCATTTTGTATTCAGCTGGGCTAGGTGAAATTTCCCTCATGGAGAAGCTGCACCAACAGTTGCACTGGTGCAACCAGGGGTTGGGATGTTGGTGTAGCTGGAAGCCGAGGAGAAGCAAGGGGGGAAGAAGGAATGTTTTAAGCCAGGATCACCAGCAAACATCATCACTGAATACTTGGTATTGCAACATCAGGTCCTAGGTAGTCTGGACTGTGCTAAGAGTTTGATATTAAACAACTAACAGGACGTACCTATTTTGAAACAGGAATTTCTCAGCTTAAAACATAGGTAAGAACATAATTCATGCCTCTTATGACAAACTTGCAACATAAAGGCACCCCCAGTTGATTGCATCTCAATTAGAATCACACCAGTGTAAATAAGACAAGGTCATAAAAATCTCAGATGAAAATTTTTAGATTTTCATCTAAAATAACACTTATTGGAAGCAAAATTTTAAAAGCATCCATTTCTTGTTGGTATGAACTGGAGTCATCCTTCTGCTCAGAGGCATCCACTCTGTCCAAGTGCCCTCCTAGGCACTGGGATCATTTGTATAGCATATACATACCCCGTGTAGGAGCATTCTTCCTAGTTTTAAGCATATGTTCATATGTTAGTCAAGCTCTGAGAAAAATGAAGAATTATTAATTTCCTTATGAGATACTTATTGTCATCTGGATATTTTGTGAGCCTGACTGAATTTATCTTCCAGCATCTCCCAGTGTAAAACATAATGTCATTCCTGTTTTGAAAATGGGAATAACCAAGCATGTCAAATAGGAGACGTCTTGGACCTGATTTTGGTGGGGTTCTTAACATTTTATAGCATGGTACAGCTTCATACACAGCTTCTATTGACTCAGCTGCCCTTCTGAGAGCTCAGCATTTCTCAAAGTCAGACCTCAGGTATCTCAAGGTAGAAACACAGTCAGTAACCACCTGTGAAAGCGTTGGGGTGGAATTTGCCAGCCGTTTCCAACAGCTCACTAGCAGGGCAAGGGATTTAATTCACCAAAGTGGTAATCTGCTCTCTCAAGCATAAGATTTTCCATCTTCTTTTAAAATACCTGCCTTATCTTAGGCTTTATCAAGTTATGGGCAGGAATATTTTGTCACAGGTGACTTGCAACCATGAATGGTCACTTTTGCTAAAGCTTACAAATTCAGTGCAGTTTTTCTATGTGGTATTAGACAGACACAACACATTCTGCAAGATGCTGAGAGCTTTTTGCTAGACAGCAGGCATGTTCACTTGCTGGCTTGTTGACTAGAGCCTCAGTTGTGCTGATGGCAGTTTTGCAAATTTAAATGAAATTCCCATCCCTGCGTTTAACTTGTGCCAAGATTAAAGGAAGACATATGGAAAGCAGAAGGCAAAAATAAAAATAAGAAGTAGAATTGTCTGACGTTTCCTCTGTAACTCAACATATTTTAATATTATGGGAAGTCAGCCTTTGTTAAAATACTACATAAAATACTGGCATGAAGCTGCAAAGCCGAGGTGAAGGACAAATTCTAGGCCTGAAAATAAATGTGACGTACACAGTATCCTGCATTTGAGGCCAAGGAAAACAGTCCAAAAAAGCCCTATAAATTCAATAGCTACATTTAAAAAAATGTATATGTTTTATTTTGGGGAATTGAAACAAACACACATGTGCAAACAGATATTAGGAGAGAGATTACAGTTTGTGTTGCCACTTTCTTTTTAAAAGCTTTTATTCTGTTTTATAGTATTGTATCAATAAAATAGCGTTACTTCTGTCATCCTTATCTTTCAGACATCAAATTATTACCTCATAAAGCCATCACACTTATACTGTTGTGCAATGTTTTTTGAAATTGTTTTTCATTTATTAGAGCTGACAGTTCTGATATACAACCTTGTTCGAATAAACCTAATGCTCACTGTAAAAGCACTCTAAAGCCTGTATTTTCCCTCGTGGTGTAAAATCTCTGGCCTTAGCAGTACACACACAATGCTGTTCTGAGACATCCGGTCTCTATCACTGTAAAAACTGATTTGCCCAAGACAAGATGCAAGTCTTCTCTTGCTGTGATTGCTTTGGTGTCTGTTCACATCCCTCCAAAATTTCACATATGCATAGCCAATATTGTTTCTACAGCTTCTACAAAGCTCAACAAGTGATTTGTCCCCACCAAAGAGCATAATCCATTCCCTGAAAAAAAAGGCAGATATTGGAGGATGACAGTGGAGTCCACCGGTGGAGCTGGCTGCAAAGCAACCTGCTCGTACAGCTGGGAAGAGTGAGAGCCCTGATCTGGGTGACAGCCTGCAGTCAGACTGGCTTAGCCAATTGTGAAACCACAGAGTAAAGTCTCCCTTTCTTCACTCCTAGCTAAGCCAGCCCAAAACACAAAACCCCAAACCTTTACTTATGATATATTATGGCTGGGAACTGAAAGCCTGCACGGAAGAGTGTGTGTGTGTATCAGCATGTTCCCCGCTAAGAACTTCACACAAGACACTGAGGAAAAGTGTAACTGCCTTCTTATAGCTATTCCTGCCACAGGGAAAGTTCCTTCGTGTCATTCAGAATGAATCATCACATGTGAGTTAATGTGCAATGTTGACATAGTTTAAAAAGTTAAAATGTTACGGGTATAAAACATCTCAGCATTTCTGATTGCTTTTGCAAACATGCAGCTCAGCATTTTGTTTTCTTTTTTAGACTGAGTTGCGTTTGGAACAGGATCTGGTTTTTTAAACCTCAAATATTAATGCAAAATGAAAGAAAGGGAAGAAGAAATGGTTTGCCATCCAGCTCTAGTCAGCCCATTTCCAGACAGTGCTCTCTCATCTCTGCCTGGATGTGTGCAGTCCACACGGGAGCAAAGATGCACAGAGGCTGGCTTTCAGCAGGATTTACCAAATCATCACCATGGCATACATGGCTACCCACTGTCCCCTCACACATGCTCCTCCTCCAGTGAGAGCCCAGCTCTCTTAAGGTCTGCAATGGTCACCTGGCATGGAAGGAACGATCCTGATTATATGAGCTTTGACTTTCACACTGTCACTTCCTTCAATCTCATCACAGGACTGGAAGTTGCACAGGACTTTGACCATTTCTCAGAAGGGAAAATTAAGTTATTTAGTTTTGTCATGCCAAAAATTATAGCAACAGCCAGTGATGGAAACCAAAATTCCCTGCTCCAAACCATGAATTCATGCCCCACTCACTCTGCTTCCCTGTTTTAGCCAGTTCTTTTCTACTTTAACATATAAGTTATGGAAATTATTATATATCCCAAGATAGATAATCCACTGTCTGCTTGCATGCACGTATCCCCTTCTACTATTGATACTTGTAAATAAATTCATTATTTTCGCTACTGTGAGTTTCACACCTGTCTAAATCTACTGAACCTATGCTGAAGTTCTCACATGTCTGTGACAGCACTGCTGAAATAATGCTAAAAATGCACCATAACGTAAAACACATTCATTTTTCTACATTCTCTTTATCTCAGTGTTTCTGCTGTCTGGCTGAGTATTGGTAATGATAAGACAACAAGGCAGAGAAGAATTGTGAAGTTATGAGCAATACCTGATGACAGATAGCGTGTCAGTAGGAAATGCTTACATTCTCTTCAAAAAGAAAGTCTTTGGATATTTATAATATTCAACACATTATGGTACATGGAGAGACATCAGTCATAGGTGTTGTCATATATGTGATCTAACTAATACAAACATACTTGTTATTGATGCAGCAGTAAAATAAACCAGACTCTTCCCTGAGCTGATATTTTATTTAAGTGGTAAAGTTAGAAAGCCATTTATGTAACCATATAATTGCTTAATAAGAAACCTGAAAACTTTTACTCTGTTGAAGTCTTTGCAAGCAGCCTCTTTGTTTTCAAACATTTGGTTCCTCCGTATACGAAATCAGATCCTTTCTATCAGCAATAGCAGAAGAGCACCACAGGTCACAGCAATAGCAAGCACCTGTCTGGGGAGATGGAAAGATGTCACCTCCCCTGGTGACAGTTGTCAAATCCCCCTGCTTCAGAGGATGCTCAGTACCTTCTGAGTCAGCTCACAGGGTGCCCCATTCTCACCCACACTCTCCAAATCATTAATCTGATCTGGATTCTGTGAGTAAAATAGTTATTCTGCATTGCCTGTGACAACGTGTCTTGTGAACAACTGAGCAGTCAAAACTAAAATCTTTTGAACTATAAAATCAGGAAAAAAATTTTAAGGCTGCTTGTAAGTATAATTTGAAAAACCTTGAACACTCTGGATCTTCTGTGCCCATAGCTGAGAGGAAAATAGTGTTTTCTCTTCAGACACAAAAGAGAAAGAGGTATTTGCTTACAACATTACACAGCCTTGCCTGTGTCCAGTTCGTTAGTCTTATGCCATGGGACACTTGACAGCATAATGACATAAAATTATATAAAATGTAAAGGAAAGCAAACACCTATTTTGAAGAAATACCCACTTAGCACTCAGCTCAAGTGCCTGCATCCCCAAGCTTAGCAATAACAAATTATTTCAGAACAAAGTATACATTCTGCTGGATGGGTGGAAGGGCCACAATATATATATTTCTATCACATTACATTCCTACCATCATGAATCTTAATCTTCACATTAAAGTCACAAGGGCCACTATTGTTCGTATCCTTTCCATTTTCATCCCCCATCTGAATACACTCTTCCATTTGAAAAAATAATAAAAAAATAAAGGCTTTGACACATGCCTGGATAGAGTGAATTTAAAAGAAAGAAGTTTGGTTGCTATTCCTTCCAGTTGTGAAACAGGAATTGCTTTTGTATGAGGCTGGGTTTAACAGAGTGAGACTAAACATTTATAAAATCTAGTAGGGATTGAAATATAGCATTGTGGTTACTAACATTTTGCAGCAGCATATCAAGTTTCATGTTTCATCAGCTGAATAGAGTCTGTGTGCTGGGCTATTGTGGTTCAATAGCTGACAGCAGTCAAGTAAGTGCTGCTCTCTTCCTGGCTTAATCATTTCTATTACACTCGGTGTCAAAACAATAATGTCAGTGAAATGGGCTTGCTGACATTATAGATTAGAATTGAATGATTCTGAATGTCCTGCGACTGAATTGCATTTTATTTTTAGAAAATTACATATTACAATTGCAAATTAAAGAGCTTAGATCTCAACAGGCTGTATCAACAAATATGGAGCTGTGGACTCCAAGCTGCCGGGGAGATGATCCGTCATGAAATTCATGAGGTTTAATGTATACTAACAAGAGAACAACTGCCTAAATATTCGCCCTTGTGTTTGGAGAGGATCAGAAGAACAATCAGTTTTGTTAAGAGGGATTAATTCAGCTACACAAGAGGTGAGAATCCCTGGGGCAATCCCAGAAAGTGAAAAAAAATTTTCTTCCTTGATTTTATTTCTTCCATCTGACAATCCCCACAATTTACGGAGACACATCTCCTGACATTCACAGTTTAGAAAGCAACCACAGTAGCAGGCTGACCAACTTCTGACTAACAGCTATCAAGAAAAGAAGCATTAATGACATCAGTCAGCAGGATGCTTACTGCAAAAGAGCAGGGCACTTCTGTCACCAGCCCTTCAAATGCCACGGAGAATGACTGTGTCCCATAGTCCTCTTCTACTCTAGTCTTACAATAACCAGATTTAAAACGCATTTTCCAGAATATTAAAAGCTTTTAAATACAAGAGATATAGTTCCTCTTTGTGATTTCCTAGAAAGTCAGCTGATCGGAAATTACCCTGAAAGCTATAAAATAACCTGAAGTTGCTCACCACCACCGAGTAAGCCCAAACTTAGCAAAACAGCAGCAGCCACTTGCCTTTTAGGGAGAATAACCCAATCCAAATTTTTGTTGTATTTTAGAGAGGGCTGCTGCCAAAAAATGGCATTTGTTTCTTTTAAAGCAAGAAGAGAAATAGAAGGCCCACCTCAAGCACTTGTGTCTAAAGAACTGTTTATTCCTTTCAGGAAAGAAAAACTCCAACAACAGATCTGTAAATCAGAGACAGGCAGCGTTGGTATGATTGCTGGAAGAATCATTTACTCTTTGATCACAGGCTAAGCTGTGTGTCCGTGAAGGAGTAAGATCGAATTTCATGTTCTTGCATGGCTTCTTCAAGCTTTGAATCCAGGTGGGCAGAGATAAGGGTAAAATGAAGATTTTCTGTTTCTTCCCCTCTGGGAGAAGATACGAATGCATGCTAAGGAACAAATGAAGCCTTAGCATCTTCTGGTTTTTATCTTGTGGTAGTTCAGGTACCATCCTCTTTTATATCTTCTTCTCTTCTGACTTCCTCCACCCCTGCCCTGGCTATTCTTCTTCCCTGATAATCACTGTACAGTTTAAATACAATTTTCTTGTTCCCTCTTTTTCCCTGCAAAAGTCTCTGTGAATTCAGAATATCATTTTATTATAGGCCTTCACTTTCGAGGCTCTCTGAAAGTCCATTTAATCCCTCATCAGAAATAATACCACCATAAAAATAATTAACAACGGATTCTCAAGATAAAAATTGAAGAGAAGCCTACAAGTAAGGAAAACGAAGTTGGAAACATTTGATTTTAATACAGTTTGTAAATTACTAAAAATACATTGCAGATACTAATACACCAGTGTCTTGTGAGCAATGTGGAAACAGTTGTTTGTATAATAAATTAGTTGTTGTCAATATCATGACAAGGTAACATTTATTAAGAGCAATAAAAGACAGCTGGGAACAGAGCAAGACTCCATGAATTTATATAATTCATTATAAAATCTGGACTAAAAGCAGGTCATCTGTGCCTCAGATAGGAACTTAGATAGTTTTCAGTTAATTGTCAGTATTATTATTTTGAACCAGAATTCAAAAGGCACAAGTTAATCATCAAGAAACATGCAGTTACTATTTCAGATTGCCATGCTTTTAGATTGTTTTCATCTGCTTGATAGTTTTTGAGCAAACAGGGCAAGGGGATGTATCCTTTTTGTTTTCTCTGCAATCAGTCCTAAAGGCTAGGTTAATCCACAAGGCATAAGATTTGTGTATGTGTGTGTGAATTCCCAAGGAATTCTGTTTTTCTCCTAAACAAGCAAGAGCCAGCTTCAGTCCCACACACTTAAGAAAATACATTAGTAACATAAGATACCGAGACATTTACCAACCATGACTTTATATGATTTTTGTAAAAGCTTCATTACTTTTGCTCAATGAATGATTACTGAGAAGGCACAGCTTTACCCAGTTATATGCCTGGCAACCTCCTTTGTGCAACTGAATGGGAAAGTGTCCTCATTTCATATTTAGCAGAAAGCCAGTCATGCACATAATAAAGGTATATGTTTTAGCAAAGAATAAAGGGTGCCAGGAATATAAATATTTGTTACATATACTCACAGAACATCTGTTGCTCTTTCCCCACGGGTGGTCCAGCTCCAAAATATCCCCAGCTTTGGCACCTTTTGCTATGCAGCCCAGATAAAGTAACGCTGTACAGTATCTTGATTAGTGCTGCTTGCTGTTGTCCATAGCCTAATACTGCTTTTCTGGGGGAACCTTCTGTACACATCCAACTACAGAAGCAATCACCCAAAGTCAAAAAGAAAAACTGGAAGAGAGTACGTAGATAAAACTACACAACTTACCCTCCAGAGTTAGTTTTGATTAATTTTCTTTTACAGACAAACATACCCTCTGTTTTTTTACCAGTGCTGTATCAATAAAGCAATTCTTTTTCTCCTGCGCTTAACTGTAGCAGTGGTAGCTCCCTGGGTCACAGAGTTAAGCTGTTTGACTCCACAAGAGTAAGTGCAATATGATCTTTCAAATGGTTAGCTATGGCATTTTAGCATTAGCTCTGCATTTCCTCTGCTTCTGCCTTTCTCTTCCCCATGTCTCCCCCACTGCTCTCCCCCATTTGTAGGGTAGACGGGGAATCTCCTCACACAGCAGAGCACTAAAGCTCTCTCCAGATGCTTCAGTCACATCATTCCCTGTGAGTATCACTCCATTAATGCAATGGAATGGACATTATTTTTCTTGGTAAGGAATGTTCTCAGTCTTAAGCCTTTATTAATGTGAGGTGGTTCCTTGCAACTATGGCAAACTTGGAATTAAGAATAATAACAGAACATGAATAAATAAGCTACAACAAAAACCTTGTTTGCTGACTACAGCCTGGAACACTATTCTCTTATGGGGACGGGCAACATGAGAGGTCCCTTGGAACTCTTGAAACCTAACGTGCCTGGTTGCAGATGTGCAGATTTACTGACTATACACTTATTTTCAGCAAAGACTGAACCCTAAAGCATTCTTCAAAAATCTTCAGCCCTGGGGTCACTTTTGCCTTCTTCCTACTCCCAAAGGTCAGTCAGTCCCTTCTGCCTGTCTGCCTCCAACTCCATCACTTCTTCCCCAAAGGACAAACACAATAGGCACCTCAGGTGACATATGCAATAAGGCAGGTTATCTTCCAGTGTCACTTCACTGAGAGAGAGAGAGAGAGAGAAGGAGGGAGGCTGAAAACACATTAAGGTGCTTGGCTTTCCCAGGTTTTGGCATACCCAGTGGAAACATAAAAGGCAGCACTGGTATCCTCTGTTCCTGCCCACTTCTTGCTCTGGGACAGGCTCATTTGATTTCCACAGGGCGGGAGGCATGGCTTGAGTCAGGGGCACCTTCCTACCCACTCCTTGGTCAGCCCACGGCCATCATGCTCACAACCTAATCAACCCCTAAGCCCACCTACTTGGTTGGTCCCAATGCTCTGCTCAGGATGGCTCACTGAAACAGCCAGCCAGCCCTACGCATCACTGAGGTTAACGCCTTGGCCCTGTGGCTGCCAGGAGCCATGGCCTGGCTCATGAGGTACTGCTGAAAAGCCACACAACTGTTAGCCTTAGGAAGTGGTTTTATGCTAGGATTGTCACCTTGGGGATGTCGCCTTGGGAGCAAGAACATCTCCAAGGCCACAAGATTTCAAAACAAGTTGCAAAAATACATTCAGGAAAAAACTGCCTTCTAAAGAGAAAGCTTTTTACAGCTTTACAGCTCCTACTCTCCCATACGGCACAGATCCACATACTAATCAATAGTCAGTTTTAAATGAGAATCCTATACATTTTCCAGTCATTTCTGTGACAAAATATCATACTTTTTCTAATAAAGTACTATGACTAAGTTAATTTTTTAAAAAATTAGAATAAAAAAGAGCAACGTTCTCTCTGGAAAGCCCTAATTAAGTCCAGGTATGTGGTCTAGGAAATGCAGAGCTGTGTAACCTGATGGAAACGATCATTTTCAATTGTCAGGACACTTCTGCTTCTTTTCACCCCAGTTTCAAGTACATCTGGTTTCCACCTGCTGTGTATAAAATTGATTCCTCCCTTTTGGAAAAGAGAGCATCATGCTCTCTCATTTTGTCTATGTCTCTCTGGTGGCATTTAACGCAAAAAAGTCAGTTCCACCTGGACTATGGATGCTGCAAGATGGGAAGGAGATGGGTGTTACAGGAAATTTATTCTAGTCGTGAAGGAACATCAGAAACTTCAAAAGGGACAGTTTAGTTGGCACCAAGCCTCTCTGATTCAAAATTTAAACTACCTCAGTTTCAAGAACTGATTTATATTTTGATTAATACCCTCCAAAAATCTGGTTTGGTTGGTGGCCTTAAACTTTCACATCCTCTGCACAAATTTTGCACTCTGTCCTGACAGTATACATCACCTGTGACCTGAAATCTTCCAGGGACAAAGAATACCTTCTGTCTCTATGACTATCTCCTAGAAGCTCTTCCATTTGCTATCAGCAGTTGCTTTTATTGAAGATGTTTGCGAGGCTGAGAGACCTGTTAGAAGTATCAGTTTTGATTAGCCCTCATAGAAGTATAAAAGGATATCAATACCATATTCAATATCCAGAACTGAAGCTGGAACATTAAGATTTCTCCTTAGATGTAAGGAAAAGATTATTTACCAAGAGGATCATCGGACACTGGGACAGGAGCGTAGAGAGGCTGTGAAGCCTCTGTCTTTATGGATACATGAAACTCATCTGGAAATGAAGTTCTGAGCACTGTATGTAGAAGGAGTGATTTACAGACTTCCAGAGGTCTCTTCCCACCTACACTATTGTGTGGTCTGATTTCCTGTGTGGATTTTGTTCTATTAAACAAAAATGTAATTATCAAGCAGACTATGGCATGAAGGTATAGAGGCAAAGAACCTCTGTTTGGTCCTTTGCTTTCACCTGTGACAGAAAGGTCTCCCCACAGCAATCTGCAAATACAGGTGGACAGGCACAGCACTTTCAAAAACCAAACTGTAGATCTGTCAGTGTACTTAAGTATGGTGACATTCAGCATTGCAAGGCTCAAGAAATGAGACTGTCACCCATCCAATATCATATTCACAATTTTGCCCTGTTCAAGAAGGGAAGTTTTACCTATCAGATTCCTTCAGGGGAAAACAGGATGCATTAGCAATACTAAAGGGGAAGCAGCCATTTTCTGATTATTGTCTGGTATTGTGGAAGCCCCTGGAAAGAGTAATTTTTCTGCTTGATACTGATATGATTGGGCTGATTAGAGAAATCAGTGTTTTTCCAAGATAGCTGTGATGATGCAGCCACTGACAGGGCAAGCTTCTGCTGCTTACAAAATATAGTTTGTTCCCTTATTCCTTGAATTACAAGATAGTCCTAGAACCATAGTCCCTATCACAGATGTGTGCAGTGCAGTTTTACAGTGTTACACATACAGGTAAAGTGCTACTACATCTTCATGCCAGTTGCTTTACATGTGCTTTTGCACAGAGAGGATTTTTTGTTAAAGGACATTTCCTCAATTTATTTTCACTGCTCACAGCACGATCAGTGCACACTAACCAGAGCCTGGCTTGAATAAAAAACATTTTCAGGCCTACCCACGCCAGCCCAACACCACGCAAACCGGAATGAGTTTAGTTTCATAAAACCTGATGTAGTGAGAAAGGTGGCAGCTGCAGCTGGTCTGCAGCACTGGCTGAGGAAGGGGCTGATACCATGAGGACACCCCTCACCCAGCCACGGGTGAACACAGCCCCCTCCCAGACCTCATGATAGCCCCATGATAGAGCTGGCAAAGATGTAAAGAGTCAGCTGCAACCACCTTGTCCAAGGCCAGGCAGGATGCTCGAAAAAGAACCCAGATCTTTCAATTTTTAATCCAGTACTTGGATGTATCTTTCTATTTCCTCAGACTTCCCACTTGGTCTTTAGCCACTGTGCATGCTTACAGGAAGTGAGGCAGTTCTGCCATGGAGTGAACGAGACAGTGCTTTCTCCTCAAAAAGTACCTTGTGATCCCGTGAGTAAAATCATGTCGCAAAGGCCATGCATGAAAGGGAACCATTAACTTGCAGGCTGAACAAAGACAATTTCCAACGTAGGAGTGATACTCTTGCCAAATTTAAAATTTCCATTACTTTTTGTAGAGGTGCTAAAGCCATTAAAAAAAAATCTTAAAATCTATTACTTCATAAATTTTTTTTAATCACTTTTTCCTAACCTATAAGCTAGTCAGCATTCCCTGAGTTAAATATGGGGAGAAAGTTACTCTTTGTTCAGCAGCAAGCATACAGCCACACGGCTAAAAGTTGAAGACAAATGTAAATGATTTAAAGTCATTGAATGATAGCAACCACTTCTTTGCATAGTAAGCAAGTAAGCCAGATAGAATACCTCAAAGGTTTAGAAATACTCTTTTCAAACACCAACTTTACGAGCATGAGCATGTACCTCTGTGTTAGTATTTTAGGTCTGATTAAGGCTGAGAAGAGTTGCCCCCCCAGTTACTGTGCTTTCATTCACATCCCCAAGTAGTCACTGCATGCATGAACTGGATTTCTTTATTTTCTCTTCAAAGATGAGCTGTAGGAGCATACCAAACTTATTCCGAGATTGGTCTCTTTATTCAATGGGAACAGGGTGGAGCTAGTCTGAAATTACATACCTTGCCACATGTATAGCTTGGATGTCAGGTTATTAGTATCTGTTAGATTAGTTCTGTAGAGTAGACCACTCTGCAGATCTACTCCTATTGCTCCTTACTGCTTGTTACTGTAAAAGTAGCAAGTACTGCTAATAAATAAATACATGATTATTGCTGATAGCACTGCATACAACACAAAACATAGCATTATTTAAAATGCCATGCTTGGAATTATTTTTTAAAAAATAATTTACAAGCACCTGAGATCCCATTGTAGCAGTTCTCAAAGTGGATGCACAGAAATGACCATTTTTTCCAAGCAAATGAAGAAATCCAGAATTTGTATCTGATTTGGTGACCTACTGTGAGGAATCAGGTTCTGAAGTCATCACTGGCAGAAACCATTTCACTATCTAATTAGATGTTTCAAAGCATATGAGATCTGCTCCCATTGAATAAAAAGAACCACACCCTGTATCTGAACACTAGTAATTCAGAAGAGCAGATAGAAGGCCTTGTCTAGAGACTTTGACCACGACCTTTGGTATGCTCCCACCAGCATCTGCTTTCTGTGGTTCCACAACTGTGGACACTGGATGTTTGGCACTGTTCAATCACAGCATGATAGATCTGATTCATATCAGAAATAGGTAAACAATCACATTTGTCAGCTCACAAGCTGAAATTTATGCTACCTTTATGCTTTTATTTGGGCTGCACAAGGGCATGGAATATCTTATGCATGTAGTCTGCTACTGCAAAGTTAACCTGTCAAAAGTTACTGAACAAATTTGAAACAGCCAAGTGAGTTTACATGGGATCAGCAATTCGCACTGTATGGTTGTGGTAGCTTTGCTCCAGTGCTAGAATTAATGGATTTACCACACCATGACCCTTCAGAGAATTCAGACTATTCAGAAAAAAAAAATGTGTCCTCTACTAAACCAACAGAAACCTCCAGTTCACATCTGTTGCAGCAAATAGTTACGTATTTTATGACATTATCACTTTTCCTTCTGCCACCCATGCTCCTCAGCTGTCTGCTCCATTTTCTGCAAAGCGTAGACACCGGTGGCAGAGACAGCAGAAAAAGTGGTGCTGCACCTTAGCCTCTGCTGCTCTGAGGCCACATTCCCCTGAGATGCTTGGTGTGGTGGCAAAATCCACCATGGGGCAGCTGAAGGGTGCTGTGGGCAGCCAGGCACACATGAGGAAAAATTGCTGACATGCACACTGCAGCAGCTGATGGAGGACCACAGACAGAGGACTGGTAACACCCACCACTTGGTGGCCGTGCATGAAGGACTGTGATTTGGTGTCCAGTCTTCTTTCTAAGGGACTTTGTGCTAGTCCCACACAAATGTCTACATATCCCACAAACACTCACTTAAATTACATTTGCATGTCACTTAAATACGCATTTACCACAAGTATTCCAGGTAACTAGAGTAGTGTCCAAAGTAATTCGGAGGAGATTTTGAAAAAACAAATATATTCTAGAAAACCACAGGGTTTCCATGGACAATTCCCCCATGGACATGCAATGAGGATTGTCAGGTAAATAACTGCAAATTATTTGTTCTCTCAGCTTTGTCATCTTTAAAGCAGGAGACAGTACAGGAATTTTTTGCTTTTTCTTTACATCAGATTTCAAGGTAGATGAAGAGAAAGTTATTGGAAAGATTTTATGTTTATTTTGTGACTAGCAATTGGAAGAACACTTAAAAACCCACTAAAAAAAGGCAAAAAAATCAAACCAGCAGTTGCACAGAATATTTAGTCTGGAATAGCATGTCATGACACACTCCAGGACTTTAGTTGCTTCCACAGTTTGTCTGTAGGTGCAGACAAAGAAGACCTAACACCCTAAATAATGGGCTTCAGCCTAATATTGCATTCATGTGTGTGAGAATAATTGTTACTTTGTAAGACAGGAGATGTGGTCAGAATCGCCTGAGTCCTGTATATCAGTGTCACCTAGAAGGATGCCAGTCCCCTGCCTGGTCTGGTCCAGGCCTGTCTCTGCATAAGCAGACTGTGTGAGCACCTCTTCAGTCCTGAGGTGGATGGATGATGTTTTTACCCTCTGTGCTCTCTTTGTATTTTTCATGTTGATTGTTCTGGTAAGCTAATGATTGCTATTATAAAAAGAACAGGCTTATTTCCATTATCATAGCAATCCCACAACAATAATTAGTTGGAGGAACTGTATGTAAATGGCTCCATAAAAACCATTCTAGAGCACACCAGCAAGCAAGGTATCTTCTGGATAAGAGGCAAATTTTACGAAAAGAGGCTGCCAAAACATTGTGTACATTACAAGAAGTACTTTAATTTACTAGGGAATACAAGTATCATTTAAATGTAGAGAAATGCTTAACTGAATGTTTATTATTAATTAGAACTGACCTAATGATTAATTTTTATAAATAGAGCCAATCTTGCTTAGAGGCAAGTAGTATTACTTAAATTCTCAACTGTACTTTTCTCACCCTCCTTGCTGTGACTGAAACTAAATATTTACATCACATTTGGGGCCTCTTCTTGGCCCAGACTATTATTTCTGTCATTGTTATGTTTTGCTTTTGGGCTGGGTCAGCTGATGCTCCACAAGATAGGTGGTAAATCCAAATCCAGGAGGTGCAAGCAAATATACACAAAGAATCAATGCTAACCCAAGCAGTGATTTAGCTCCAATACATAGCCAGCCCATGATGACAAAGGTGTTATTTATGCCATCAGTTCCTTGCTTGGCATCCTTGGCTCCAAGCAAAAAGTTACAAGAGGGAGCATGGAAGGTGTGACACTGTGTAATAAAAATTGTGATAAAAGCATTTCCCTCTGCAGGAAGCCCTAAATTTCTGTGTCAACAGAAGTACACAGTTATCGTGCAATCATTTGGCACTTGTCTTTGATTTAAAAGATCTCATAAATAAGGTGAATATTTACCCTTCCCAAATGAAGGGGTTCTGGATAATAATTTCAAAGAGACCTCAGTCCTTCAGAAGATCTTACAAGTGACAGACTGTTTGTAAACATAAGCTCAGTTTTACTGAGGAGTACCAAAATTTATCTGAACATTAAGAGAATTAAATTCTAGTATAGCTTTGAAACAAGAGTATGAGAATGGGGGAATGAGCTGAAATGAGAAAGAAAAATAACCCAGCCACACTGAAAATGAAGATGATGAACAAAATATTACATGGGATAGGAAGGCAAGTACGGTTCCTAAGCACTGAAAGTTAGGAACTTCTAAAAGCCTTATGCTCATTGTCTTATCAAGGTCCAACAGGAAAGTAGTAGCTACAAAGGAAAATATTCAAGTATGAGCTTAAAGTGCTTATTCATTGCACACATCAAGTCTTACTACTAGAAACCAAGGTATTTGGGGCATTACTTTGTTTTGACCACATATATCACACATCACTATTTTTATCAATGCCTGGTTTAGGAAAAAAATAAAGCATAAGATTTCAATATAATGAAACCTTATCACTCTGTTACTTCTCGGGTTGTAACATGCTTTGAGACACTTGAGCATCTTTATCTTTAGATATTTTGAAGAACCAGAGCAGCTGGCATTGGAAACCTCAAATTGCATGTTCAATCTACAAATCTTGATCTTTTCTTGAGAAATCCTTCTTTAAGAGTTACTGAAGTCCCTGGCATGACAAAGACTTAATCTGCTCCAGAGGTAACGGAGCCTTCATGCTTTTAGATCTAGACTGGTGAAGCATCCCCTGAGAACTATATTGGTATAGCTAATCTGAGATCCAGGTAGCAAAATGACTAATATGTACTGGGTTCTCTCCAACCATACTTTCCTTGCTGTTAAATCTTTTTAATTTGAAATTGTGCAAAGTGGGGAAAAAAAGCATCTAATGCAATGTCTCGTGACCTCCATTATTTGATGAATGAAACATTCACAGTTCGTACCTCAACGCAGTTACTTATTTCTTCCACGTGCTGAAAATCTGCTTCAACTGCAGCAAAACGTGTAAATGACGTGTTTTCAATTCAAGCCAAAGTCACCAGTTTCATTGCTTAGATACCAGCGCACATCTCCCTCCTTTTATTGCACTTTTGGACTCTTGAAAAAAGGGAAACCCCCACCAAAAACCAACAACAAAGAAACAAACAAAAAAGCCCTCATCAGCACAGATAATCCAGCTCTCACTTAATTTGGGAGGAAAGCACGGTGCTGTTGGTGATACCCAGACCCTCCCGTTTTGCAGCGAGGTGTAGGGGCCAGAAATGGGACAGAGCTCCAGGGCAGACGGCTGAGAACGGCTCGGGCTCGGCAGCTCCTCGCTCCCAAATCAGAAACAGGATCCGGGTCCGGGTTTGGAAGGCATTTCGGAACAGGAAAGGAAATTCGGCTTTCCATCCGTCTGCCGCGGCTGTCAGCCCGCCGGGTTTAGCCGGGGAGCTGTTGCCATCTAATGGTGGAGACCGGGCAGTAACACAACACCTTCAAGGGCATGAAACCAAAAACCTTCAAGGTTCTGAAACCAAACCCGGTCCCGAGGAGAGCCGAACACCTGATGAAAACCACGGAGACTCCTCGTCCCTTCTTTAAGACAGAAATCTAACCTGGAAGGCACTGAAAGATCTGGGAGCCCTTCCTTAGCTTCCAATAATATATTCTAACAGAGCATGCTCCCCTGAAATTTGGCTGTTGCAGTCAGATCAGACAACCCTACAGCATATCATGTGTACCATGGTCAGTAACAGTCTTAAAGACTGCAAGGACCACCTGAAGTTACATTTCTGAGTGTGAAGCTTTATATGGCTTTTAGTGGGGGATTTTTATTTTCAGCTAAGTTCCTCTTGCAAAAAAAAAAAACAAACCCCAAAAGAACAGTTACAAAAGACACCCTACAAAATCCAGAAGTCTGGCTGTCTTGATCATCCCCTGGGAAGTGATCACATTACAGAATACTGTTATCTAAAGCTCAGAAAAATCAAACTCTGATAAGAATATTAAATGAAACCAATTCTCAAGACCAGTATGTCAAACAGAAGACAAAAAGATCCTTTCACTGATGTTTGGCGTTTGTGCTAAAAGCCAAAATCCATTCCCAGTCTTGTTGGGTAAAACACAGACCTGTACTGAAACTGTAAGGGGAGATGTTTGAAAACCACTGCAGACTCTACCAGCACATTCACTCCAGATTTATATCTAGATTAATGGGTTTATATCTATGTATAGACTTAGATCTAGTACCTTTTTCATTTTTCTTATTGTAGCAATTATACTGAGAGTCAGATTGAGACCAGTCTACCAAGCATGGAGAAGCCTGGAATGACCCAGAAACGCCCAGCCTGTCATTATAACCACCTCCCCCCGTGATGCATGCACATAGTGAGGACAGCCCCTCTGTGTGGCAGGTACAGCACTTCTGCAGCTTGTTGCTACAGAAGGTCATGGTAGCAGATGTGGTTGCCATCCAAAGACCAGAAGATATCACAAAGACTCAGTAGCTGATGTCTCTTGTCCTCTGGGTCACTGCCAGAAACGCTAGGCAGACTGCCTGGACACGCGTGCCTTGGTGCCTGCATGCCAGCCGGATTACATGGACACATGCAACTTGAATCTTGTGAGTATGTGGGTGACAGAGTGTGAGTGAGTGAAAACAGTTTTGGTTTAGGCAGATTCCTCTTCCCCACTTGCAAAATCTCATGGTCCGGCTTTCCATATTGCTACTATAATCTTGCAATATTAATTGCTACAGGGATAGCATATTTAAGCCCACACCCTGTATGGTAAAGGCAATCTAATATATCATGAGACTCCTTCATAGAAAGGGGGAAAAAGTTATTTTTTCATTCTGATCTTTTGCCAGCATGAGGAAAAAAAGGGACATTTCTTTGATATTTTTCTTCAATTTTAAGATGCTAGTTGTAGGGGAGATGCCAACTTACTGTGAGAGCAGTACAATAAAATGTCTTGTCTAACAATTAGCTAGGAAGGAGCGCAGAGCCCTGCTGTTATTGCAGAGAGGGGTGAAGCACCACAAACAGGTAATAATTCAATTGCTCTCTATCCAAACAGCTTGCTTGCCCTCAGGGTATCAACAAAAGTAGTCTGTCTAAACATATGCAAAACCACAAGAAAAAACCTTTTAATAGTTGCTCTCAAGAACTCAATTACAAACTAATTTAAATTTAAAATGCAAGGTTGCAGGTAATGAAAGCTTACAGGTAAGAGCTGCCAGATGGTTTACAGAAAATCAAAGCTGAATATAAAAAGGAAACAGTAGTTTCCAGAAAATTCTTTAATGTCCTGTAGCTTTCCACAGCAAGCAATGCTGGAATTTGTTACACAAGACATTGGCAGGCTTCTGTACGCAGCATTTTGGTTGAATAACGCTAAACTAGGGGTGCCGAGCCTTCTGCATATTATCCCAAGTGATCACTGCCAAGTCACACTAGAGTGTGGCTCCAGCAAGGTCCCGCCAGGACAACAGCACTGCACACGTCTTGTGGGATCTCTAAAAAGGCAAATACAGGGGAAAATTCCAGGGCTCTACTATTATATTGCAGTTATCAATAAAGCCATATTTGAAGAAATATCCTTCATTTTGAACTTCAGGTTTGAGGCGCTCAGACTGATAGCCCCAGGGAAAGCTACAGCTGGTGAGGGGCAGCTGTACATCCCCCACCAGCCTATGGCCACCAGGAACTGACGTTAGGAGTGCATAAGCATGGGATAAGGTAGAGCAGAAATAGTAGGCAAGAGCACGGTGAGGTGACTGTGCAGCCACTCTCTGTGTGAATTCACTGCAGGCAAGGATGCAGGAATCAGGGCCATCTGCCCAGAAAAGGTGAGTGACTCTCTGAACAACCTGGGGCCAGCAAAGCCCCAGGGCTCCCTTAGAAAACCTGGTAACTCAGCCCAATGACTTGTGGTTTAAAAACTTTATGATATAAAGAATATTATCCTCTACTGGGCTTTTTGTAACCTGTACTAGGACCCTTCTACTGTTCATTTCAAAAGCCAGTATGTAGGACAGGTAAAAATTAGAGTTTTCATTAGTGTTTCTTCATTTTTATAAATCTTTAAGGGAAGATTGTATCTGCAAACCCATGTCACAGTCAGTGCCAATGCACTGTCTGGTCACTTTGTATAGGACTTTTTGCAAATCATGTGTCCTACAAAACCACCTCAGCTTTCTTGAAAGCGCAGACTTGCTGCAATGAATACCACATCCTCTGAGTGACCCAGGACATTTATTTTTGTTGGCCAGATGACAATACATGAGAATGAATGTATAATTATTTCGTTTAACTATAAGGTTCCTTTTTCTCTCTTCAGGAGAGGCAGGAAAAAGTTTTTAGACCTTCCACTTTATGGCAAAGACCTGCTGAGTTCAAACTGCAGAGGCATCAAATTCAGTGAGATGACTCTTATCCAGCCCACTGATATATTTGATATATTGTAGAGGGAAGAAAATATGTAAAGAATACACAGTCTTTTGAAGAAAATGATCTTTTAGCCCATTTTAAAAAGTGTTTTTCAGTAAAAATCATTGTGTTTTTTCTTGTGGTTCCCCCATTTTGGATTACACCTTTGATGCTAACCCCTGCTGGGGTATGGCTCTTTTTCATGCAGTAAGATGGAATTTATTCTAAAATGATGGATGTTCTATCCTTTTTGCTGTTATTTCACAATTTACTCTCATCTAATCTGAAAGGTAGAAAAAAATGAAACTTGCTCAAGTCCTTCCAATTATGCTCAATATTCTTGTGTATCTTAAATAGCATTCCACACATAAAAAGCCACATGCCTGTTTATAATTTTTATCTCTTTGTCTGCTTCACTTCAGAATGTTGAGATATTTGCTGAATCTTTCTTGTAAAAAATTCTTGCTCTCTATATAACGTGATCTGCCTGTGGGTACTCCTGTCCTAAGGTAGAGGCTGAACCAGAGGCAAGGTAGTCAGTTGGAAGACCAGCAGAAGGGGTATATTTCCCTATCACTGCAGGTGATAAAGTAAAAATTTTGACAACATACAGAGAGGAGGTGAAGTAACACTTTTACTACCTGCAAGAAGTAAGATTCTAGGGGGGGTGGCTTATGCCCAGTATTTTTCCATGTCTGGCAGATGCCATGGGAAAAACAGAGCACTGAAGTAGATCCAAAACCTATCTTTGAGGAGGTCCCGTCTTCTCAGTCTGACACTTGGCTGTGTTTTACACTCAAGGTATTTCACCAGAAACTGGAGCTTACTCCTGGTGGTACAGGGCAGAAAGGAGTTCACACTGGTTGCCTTGATTCTGGGCAGCCAGCACAAAGTACAACCAATCATAAACATTTATAGCTATGACCAAGAGGAATTTGGTATGTACCTTTCAGACAGTGCAGTTTTAGCTACAAATCTTTAATTTGCAAATTAAATATAAAGATATGGACATGCAGGTCAGGTAACTAGGTCTTTACCTTCCCTTTGTGCTGCTCTTTTCCTGGTGTATCCTTATCTAACCTTCAAGGAAGTCAAGGCAACATACCTGAGCAAATATTTGTGTTCTTCCCCATAAATATATACAGGAAAACAAAGCAAATGCCATGCCATCCCTTATACATCATTAAGCAGATTTGTATCAGCTAGAAAGCTCCAGTTATGCTTGCCCAACATCTACAAAGTCTTGCACAAAAACCAAGTCTCATGTTTTCCCTAAATTGCTTTACTTGCCTGTGCACTAGGAAAATTGGTAGTGGAAGTCTCAAATTTATCATCACTGCGTGGTTCACAAAGATGCTCCTGACAGGTTTACCAACAGATCTGATCCATACCCTAAAATTTAGACTTTGTGGGAAAAAAAGATACTCTGATAGACTTCTGACTTTTCATTCTTTGCTGCCTCCGGAAATCATTGGAGAAACTGCTTTGGGCTATTACTTGTCCAGAACATAGTGCATCATCATGAAAAAACTCCAGCAGAACAAGATACTCTAGACATATCAGTGCATCAAAAATTCTTATTACATTGTCTAGTATGCCAGGGAAGCTTATATCATGCTTAATTTCAGTACTTGTTACATTAAAATATCAACTGGTTTTGAATAACGACAAGAATCACTGCAAGAAACCCCAAGCCTTCATCAAATGTATTTTAAGCTGAATGCATGAAGTGGAGGGGGGAGGGAGAAGTTACAGTAGTTCCAACAGAAGCTTTGTAGGGTCAAACAGAGACTGTTTGCTGATCTGGTAGCTCTATGACCTTCCGGGCTAAATCAAACCATGTTCTCCACAGGACAATACTGTAGCAGCCTAAAAGTGCTTCTTTTGTTATGAATGACATGAGAAGGCAAAAGGGGAGAGGGGAGCTAACACAGCCTGAGGCAGAACAACTTTTTCTACCCAGAATATAATGAGTGCTCCCTGCTTTCAAGTTGGAGAAAAAAGGATAAAAACCAATAAACCAGAATTTTTGTCCTTACAGTCTCTTTTTGACTTTGACAGAAAGATAGCAAGTTGCATTACAAATAAGTTTCAAAATATAATTCACATTCCCCCATCCTCCTAGAGAATGACTGGAATAACATATTACACCAGTGATTTACAGGTTAATAACTGTAATAATTTTTCTTTGCTAATAGACTGCCTGTATTCAAGTTAACAACATATGAGCAGTACTAGCTTTGATTTAAAAACGTTATTTCTTAGGAGCATGCACCTTAAATGTAGAGTTTTTAAAATTTTGTCTTGGAAACAATGCATCCACCCAGGAGAAAAAATAATTGGATTTTCAGCTGGTTAGGAGAAAAATCACAGAATAACTATATGTCCTTAGAAAGGCTTTTGATGCTGTATTAAGTTAAAATAGATTTAAAATAGATTAAAGATAGATTAAAAATAGGTTATAGTGAAACTGTCATATTGTGGGTGCAGAGATGAGTGAAATACTACTTTTAAATACTAATTAACCATTGCTCACTCAAAAATATAGAATCACTCAAGCATTTTCTACCCAGACACAGTTTTCTCCAAAATTTAATGTTTTGGATAATGGACTGGAATACTATCATGTGAAAGTTGTCACAGACCCTTTTCAAGGATGAAATTGGAATTCAAAGGATCTTGAAGAGTTGGAGAAGTGGTCTAAAATCTGAAGGAAACCTTTAGTACAGGTAGATGCACATGAGGTCCATGGCAGATTATGGATTAAATTTGATTCTATGTGAGGCTATTACAAACTGAGAAAAGTTAGATGCAACCTATGGGACATGGTTATTGTACTCTCCTCACTGCTGGCCAGGGCTGACCTGGTGCTTTTGGCACTGCAACTGAACGAGATGGAAACAACTGGGAAAGCCCCCAAGGATAGTAGCAAGTATAGATGGGGTTTAAAGTGCATACAAATGAGATGGAATAGCTGAAGGTTCTCTACCACATCTCTTCTAAAAGAGATTGAAAGAAAATAAACTGACAACTTTCCACTGAGGAATAGCACATACTCAGGTGTTCCTCTTGACTACAGTGGAAAGAAAGAAAAGGTTAAATCTGCTTAAATTGAATCAAAAGTCATTCAAACCAGCCATGAGAAAGATCTGGCCTATCTGCAAAAATATTGAACAATATAGGAGGGTAGGGAGTTTCCCTTTTTAAAAAGTTTTCAACAGATATTAAACCATCACTGGCAGATTTTTGTCCTTGTCAGTTTGGATTTATCCTTCTACAGAAATATAGACCAGATGACCTCTTGAAGTCCCTTCCAGTTCTCCATCTCTATGAAGCTATAGGGAGCCCTGAGCTAGCAGGCAAAGGAAACAGCAACAGCTACTGAATTGAGTAGCTCACAACTTTGTTGAGTTTTTTTTCCATCCACCCCACTGGCATACATCCATGTTCTGAATGTACATGTTGCTGAATTGCATCCAAATAAGTGTCTACACATAGTTACAAATATGTCCTGTAAGCCAAAATAATTGTTTCTTTTATTATGAATCATCTTGAAGAGCATTTCATTATTATAAATGAGAGTTTCTAAAAATATATTATGCCCTATTTGGCATGGTATTAGAAGAATACCATGGTATTAGATTAGAGAACGTCCCCTCCATGCCAAGTCTTACCCAAGTTGACTGGTGTATCTGAGGGCAGAATTTGGCCTACTGTGATTAAATCCAAACATTGCATCAGTGTTTAACTAATGCAAGACCTTGCTTTTTGATATAAGGACAATGGAAATTATTTTTTTTTCCAGTGTTTGTGGACTGCAACAGCCCTTCCATAGTTTTTAATCATATGGTGGACACAATTCAAAGGTAATATATCTGCCCAGCATGAAAGGATAAACACATCAGTGGGATTAGAAAGGTGGAATTTACAGCTACAACTGAGTTTTCCCTTCCTGCTCTTCATATTTAGAAAGAGGAGAACCTGATGCTAGCTGATAGAGAAATATACCCGAAAGGTGTTGATAATGCCTAATGTGAAGTCTGAGTAACCACAAGTGGACCCATGCACAAGTGCTTATACACTTCTTGGCGTTATTCTAAAGGTGACTGCTGACCTTTGAGCAGCCTTCTGTCAGTGGAACACACTGGGCTGGATTTGCAAGTCCTATGCATTGCAAAACAGAATTTTCTTTAGGAAGTTTACATCACACTGTTGGAAATTTTACTGATGTAACACTGGGAGATAATCACTGCATGTTAGCTAGGAAGAGATTTTTTGGGTCTGCATTGCAAGAAAGTAAGTGGAGTAAGAAAAGGAAGACAGAGATGAGGTAAAGATGTGCAAAGGTAATGATGAAAAGAAAATTTGAAAGCATGAAGCTCCATTGTGTTCCATTCCCCACTTTGAACTAGTTTGATGTCCCCAAAATCTGTCATTTTAACTTGAAGCATAATACAGTAATTTAGAATAAGAGATGTCTTATCCCTCAAGTGCCTTTGTGCATGAAAAGGAGCCTCTTTCAGGATTTAATAGAGCAAACTTACACTGAGTACAAACAGAAGGGCAGATCCCCTCTGTTGGATTACATTTGCTTGTTCTATTAGGAGGGCTGAATCTGCTGAGTGAATGAAGAAGTGATCTCTGGGGACCATAGGACTCATCTGTTTGGCATGGTTTTCCCACGGGCTGTGTTACTGCCCTTATTGGGGAGTTTTCCACAACCCTGTTGAGGGTAAGAATAGGCCTGGTACTGTTTGGTTGAAAGTATATTGCCAGCACTGCTGTGGTTTGGGCTTGGCTCAAAAAAGTAAGTTTTAATGGGACTGACTTTTGAGAACTTCATCTTTGTGTTTGGAAAAGTATATCTGGAGGCATTATCCAAGGACTTGAAGAGAGGATGAAAGGGAAAGGAAGCTTCAGTCAGAATGGTCCTACATCTAGTTCAACTGCAAAACCTGACTAAATCTGAAGGCAACTATTTTGGGCAGTGTTGCCTTTTTATGGATCACCTCTATGTTTCAGAAAAAATTCAGATCATAAAACTTAATGACATTTTTTATTTGATCACTCCTATATGAAGAATACGTAAACAGACATGGTGAAACTNACATGGTGAAACTAAGGTAGTTGGTCTGGAAGGTTGATAGATGTATCCATTCATAACAAAGAGGAGTAAGAAAGTTAAATGACATTGTCTGCTACTGTTTCTATTCTGTATTGTTTGAGAAGGACAAGGATGTGCAAAATCTGGCAGGTAAAAAAAAAGGCTGTGGGGGAAAGAAATAAGACACACTGACAGACTATTAAATCCTTAAAGAGAGACTGATATCAGAAACTGATAGAAGAATCTCACGGTAAGATAAATAAAGCACCACTTAAAGAATTCAAAAGAATTCCTGAATCCTCTGGATATATGTAAAAGGATATGCCAGGCAATGTAGGATGNGCAATGTAGGATGTTTGTATCCCATGCATTGAACTAGGAGTGCTAGAAGATCGAAGGGGAGGGGAAGTGGAGGAGGACTAGAAAGTTCAGCAGTAGATTATATTAAGACTTGGAAAGATGCCTCTTCTAAGCAATATTAAATACAGAAAAGGTCAACATTTTTGGCATTCAGGCCAAACCTAAATGAGAAGGGTTCAGTACTGTGCAACCCCTATAATATGCTGTCAGCTCTTTAGCAGCTAGAAAAGATGTTATCAGTAGAGGAATGTTCTTGGAGGCTTAAGATGGATAAAGAAAGGAATAAGATGTGACCTTAATTTTTTTCCCTCAAGGTCAAGAAGAACTAGCAAATTCAGAAATTTTATTAAATAGATGCCTGAACAGAAAATTTTATTCTGAAGAGAATGAAAACCAAAAGATATCCTTTGAAACAGCTAGTCAGTTCATGAAAACTATTTCTCTCTTGACCTTTCAGTCAGGATGCCAGTGACATGCAGCTTTAGTTGGTATGAATACAGGACTGGCCATGTGATTGTCACATATGACAGTCTAGTCATAGTAAATGAAGAGATTGGAAAAAATACACACAGAACTTGAGAGAATTAACCAGTGCCCATAGATCTATCCTTTGTGTAGCCTCAAATGAAAATCCTATATTTAAATGGTGCTCTTTTGCAAGCCTGGAGATATAAAACAAAACGAACACTGTCAGCCCATACTCTATCAGAGCATGTGGAAGCATCTTGGTTCACCAAGGTCACTGAAAGCAGCAGAAGTCGTTACAGATGCTGTATTAGAAAATAACTATCCAAATGATAGAAAAAAATTTTATCTTGTCTAGTTAGCACAAAAGTGGCCCAGAGTCTAGAAATATATTTCAGGCACTGCCCTTAAATGGACAGCATAGGAGGTTACAACAGCTAAACCTTTGCTTCTATTTTACTGCCTCAGTCACAAGGTTTTAAGCTTTATTTATACAAGTGGTTTCAGTTATAAAACACACATTATTACTTATAAGTAATTGAAAATAGCCTCCCAGACAAACAGAGATCTGGCCACCTGAACTGTAAGTTTGCCTAGCAAAACTATAATTTGATAGGTGTGCGACAAATGGTAGATATCCGGCACTAATTCTTGTGCATGTCATTTGATACAAAGATGTAAGGAAAACAGTAGCAGAAGTATACACAGTTATTTCGAGTTTAAGTCACTAGGAAAATTATTGGGAAATTGCAAATGTCTCCCATTAACTTTTTAACTTTATTAGTATGTTTCCAATTTAGCTGACAAGCTCCTCCTTTGCAGGTCCTCCAGGAATGTGTAGAAAAATAAGGTACTTGATAAAATGTTTCCATGCAGAATTTGGTTTCAGCTATGCAATAAAATGTACACACTCGAGGGCAGACTTAGGCTTTTTCCTCTTTTTTTAACTGGAAATTTTAGAGAAAAAATGCTTTGGTCTCCTAAAGATAGGCCTTTTTAATAATGCACCTGACACACCAAGAGAGAAGCAAGCACAGTCTTTAAAATTTGCAAGAAGAAAGAAAAATATTCACTTTAAAAGAGCTAATGAAACTTCTGAATCTTCTACCGACAAATGATTGAGGACATAATCCTACTGCTGCTAAAGTCAAGTCAAATAATTTAAAACAAACTGGGCCTCCTTCTAACACAGCAATAAGAACAAGTACATCTTGAGTAATTCAAAACCTACCTAAAAGGTGTAGAATTTGTTATAGCAGACTGCAGCCAACTTTAAGTCATCTTCTGTTTCTGGTAAGCCTGGCTAAAATTTTCAAAGTAAACCAAGTGTCCTTGAAGTCTCACTTCTTGGAAAGACTTAAGCACTCCAGAATTTTTTCCTCCATACCTCTTTCCAAACCACTTCTGTGTGCTTCCCTCCAGCTTATGCCCTTTAAATTGAAGGCCTGAGTGCACTTTGTACTGGAATGCCGCCAGCAGCAGAAATTGCCACTCTGCTTAATTACAAAAGGAACATTGTTTTCTTTTAGATTCCTAGCATCATCAGTATAAAAATGCAGTTTCAGACAATTTAATTTCTGAACTTTATGTATTCATTTAAATACCTCCAAATACACGTACTAACAGATGAAGTACAAATTTAACACAAAGGTCAAAAAACAGTATTTGTGTTTTCTTTACTGCAGGGAGTGGCTTCCAGTAAAAATTAAGGTAATAGGTCTAAATCCCTATAATCAGCATGGTTCATGTCATGCTAACAATGGTTTTAAGCAGAACGTCTCTTCAACACCGAAGAAGAAAAAGCCTGCTTTCAAATTTTTGTCATGGAATTGCTCCACCCCACTAATATTGCCTACTGTGAGTATTCCAAGCTGTGCTATAGAAGGCAATCAGCTAAACCTGAGAACAACTTGGAAGGGAAATAACACTGTTACTACTTTACAGATGGCTGAACAGAGTCAGGGAACATGTTACATGCCTTTATGCTCTCCATCAGATCACTCTGAATGCCCCAGAGTTGACTGTTTTTATTTCCTTAACTCACACTCTGGGTAATAGAATTTTGCACATATGTGCACACAGCCCATAACCCCTAAAACCTAATTAAGATGCTTTCACTAATTAAAAATAAATAGTTTAGGTTTTGGCCATTCTAAGCATTTCTCAGTCTCCAGGATGTGTTAGACTTGAGCAGGGTTTGGCTAAGCAAGTACTGGTAGCCCTAATGTCAATTTAACTCTTCCCCATGGCAGTAGATCAACATGGTATCTGCATACATCTAGCATCAAGCAGATCTAGGGGAGACAGCCTGTTGCACAGAGCATTTCCCAGGCTGGAGCATCCGTCCTGTTTGGAAGCATTCAGGGCCAAGCCCTGCAGCCTGGAGGCATGGCTCCAGCTGGCTTAGTCTGAGTCAGGGCTGCTGGGGCTCCCTTCTGATGGGAGCACTGCCACCAACCCTTGCCTGCCGGAGTCCACAGGAGGCAAATGCCTGTGGTCCGCACGACCACCTAGGGGGCTCAGCAACAACAGGACTGCTGCACCATGTGCTAAATGCTGCTTTTAATTACTCATGGGGGGGCTTTTTTAAACAGTATGGGGTGAAGTTTTCCCTCTTGGAAAAAGTACTGAGAAGTCTAACATTTTAAAAACTCTTTGGAGCCTCACTCAACTTCAGCAGAGCACAAGTTTGAAAGGTGTGGTTTTCCTTCAGCATTGCAAATGTCTGAGACAAGAAGGCACTGAAGCTTGATTTCCAGACCAATTATTTTCCAATAAGCATCTTAATGTGTTGTTTGAACAAACTTCTTTAGCCTTTTAAACTTTGCCCACCCATCTCTCAACTGGTCTGCTTTTCAAAGCTCTGTGGTTATTTAATACAGTAGAGTTCTGAAATCTTTCAGGCAAAGCGGTGCAGCATGGCTTACTTGCCATACAGTGATCAAAATCCTACTGTGCATGGAGGAACACACACCAGAACCACATTTTCTATTTGGGGTTTTCTGTTTCAGAAATGAAACTCTGTAATTCAACTCAGCTTCCTATCATCAGTACCTAACCTGAAGAAGACTATTAAATGGTCTTGACAGCTCTGAACACCAGACTTCAGGTTACACCACGCTACAAGGGTAGTTAGTGTGCATGGCACCATAGGTCTGGAGTATAAGTCTTCCAGCAAGTTCTAAGTGTTTTGCACTGGTGAAGAAAGCATCATCAGGATCCTCTGGAGATTAACTGTGCAGGACATGAACTCTCTAGCCTTAATCACAGACAGCTCTTCAGATGTTGTATCCAAGCTATCAATCTGCATTCTCTTTGTAGTCGGTAAAGAGAAACATTAGCATGATATGTATCATTTACTTCACATTACTACTTCATGGGGGCATTAACCATGCCCTCAAAGTGGTGCTTCTCCTGTATTGACTATAAAGTCCATGATTTGCATCCTGACAACTAGAAACCAGTTGTGTGAAGTTATGAGCAAGGGATATATCCTCTCTGAGTAAGCTTTTGTAAGTGCCCCATTAAGGAGGCTGGGATGACTAGCTCAAATATTGGCACCTACAGTGAAGGCACCCATATTTAGCTAAATGAATCTGTTCCATGCTTGTCTACATTCACCACATACCACCATCCACTATCTCACAGCACCTCCTCCCAGTTTCTTTTCCCACCTCACAACTCTACCTCCTGCTTAGGAAACATAGTCTATATATGAGGGTAAATATTCAACAGGACACTGAGGTCAGGAAAAAAGACTTCTATTAGAAAGAATTTTTTAAAAGTTTTCTCTTTCTCTGTGGTAGTTCAGTCCCAAACAGTGGCTGAACACCACACACCACTTGCTCACTCCTTGAGGAGAAAGGACAGAGCTTCCATGGGTTGGGATAAGGACAGTTTACTGACAAAAAGCACAGTGAAAGGGGAACAATAACAGCCCATAACAAATTACATTCACACCCAGTGGTAACACAAAACACTTTACTGACCTGAAGATAACACAGAGTACTGCACCATTGGACCACCAATCCAAAGGCCTGGCCACACTCAGGCTGCCCTGAAGGCATCAAGAGCACCCCTCCTCAACCAGCCCCTTTTATGGGGGAGTGATGTCACCTGGTGTGGAAACAGCCTGGGCTAACTGAGATCACCTGGGCTCACTCAGCTCACCTGTGCTGGCTGCCTGGCGAGGTTAACTTTGGCCTGGCAAGAACCAGGATGTTCTCTTAATAGAGAGAATGATTCATTTTTGCTCATGGCTCCTTTCAGTTCAGGGACTGGATACAGGTATCACTGTCTGTCTCAGGATGAGTGGCAGAGATGGAAAGATACATCAGGAGAGTGTGATGGGGCACCCTGGGCCTCAAATCCTACCACAGCAGTGACAGAATTCATACTTTTTCTTTAAAGGAAGGTACTGATTTTAGTGGGGTGAGGAGGACAAAACAAAACAAAATGTATATAGAAGCTCAAGGACCGGAGCTACTACAGCTTTTCTGCCTATGAGGTATCTTTACAAATGGACAAAGAAGGAATGATGCTGCTTATATTCATGCCACTGTGTCAAATGACTTTATCATACTCCCTTTATATATGATGCATCATGAAAGAAGGCTGAGTAGCTGTTTGCTACACACTGTAGAGGACGCTAATGAAGACTACAATAAACCCAGGAAAGATTTCTATGGAGAAAAGTGAAGTAGCTGTAAATAATAAAGAGACAATAAAGAGAAAATAAAATCATGCTTACAGTGTGAACTGGAACTTGGATATAAGAGGTGGGGAAACCTTAATCTAAAATAGTGAGCAAAATTATTTCTGACATTTGAGAAAAACTGGACAACATAATTAGGCATATATTTGCCTATCCTGACATTTTACAATCCTGGTGTGTGCAGGAAGTACCAAAATACCACAAAAGAGCTTGTGTCATAATTTTTCTGGCTGATTATGATCAGGGAAATACCAGAAATATCATGGGACGTTTTTTCTTACATTTGCAAATTGAGAAAGTACAAAAAAAAGCGGCTCAACTTCTGCATCAGTGCTGAGTTAATACTTGTGATCTGAGGGTTCTGAGAGTTGAGTAGACAATTTCCTGATATTATAAATACACCAAATCAAGATGAGAGAAGGTAGATCTGACAATAAAATGCCAAGGACTGTAAAAGAGAAAGTCTAGGTTACTCTTCCATCACTGTCTAGTGCTGTGACCTTGTGTAAGAGCACTTTCTCTCTCCAGTTAGCTTTCACCTTGTGAAACAGGGATGGTAACACTTTCCCACTCAACACAGTGATTATTGTTGTGTGTTATGTGCATTCTTTTCACCGAATATGAGGATACTTGCAAATATTTTGATGAGTAAAAGATACTTAATCTTCTTGACCCATCTCTTGGGTCAATATTTTTTAATTTGATGACATTTTTTATATAAGAAACACTTCATTTCAAATTGGACAGTTTCAGTCATCCTATATGTTTATTGCTTCTGTAGTCACTTATTCCTGACTTTAATTATTGATGTTGTCTAAAATATATAATTCTAGCCTTACAGAGAGACCCAGACAGATTAGAGAGCTGAGCAAACACCCACAGCATGATGTTTAACAAGGGCAAGTGCCAGATTCTGCACCATACAGACTGGGGGATCAGAGGCTGGAGGCCAGCCATGCTGAGAGGGATTTGGGGGTCTTGGTCAACAGCAAGTTAAACATGAGCCAGCTGCGTGCCCAAGAAGCCAGAAGGGCCAACTGTATCCTGGGGTGTATCAAGCACAGAATTGCCAGCCGGTCCAGAGAGGTGATTGTCTTGCTCTACACTGTGCTAGTGCAGCCTCATCTTGAGTACTGTGTGCAGTTTTGGGCACCACAGTACAAGAGGGACATAAAAATATTGGAGAGTGTCCAGAGGAGGGAAACAAGGATGGTGAAGGGTCTGGAGGGGAAGACTTATGAGAAGAGGCTGAAGTCCCTTGATTTGTTCAGCCTGGAGAAGAGGATGCTGAGGGGAGAACTCATTGCAGTCTATGGCTTCCTGACAAAGGGGAGTAAAGGGGCAGGTGCCAATCTCCTCTCTTTGGTGACCAGTGACAAAACCTGAGGGAATGATATGAAGCTGTGACAGGGGAGGTTTAGGCTGGATATTAGGAAGAGGTTCTTTACTGAGAGGGTGGTCGGGCACTGGAACAGGCTCCCCAGGGAAGTGGCCACAGCAACCAGCTTGACTGAGTTCAAGCAGTGTCTGGATGATGCACTCAGTCACATGCTCTGACTTGGCTGGCCCGTGTGGAGCCAGGGGTTGGACTCAATGATCCTCATGGGTCCCTTCCAACTCAGGATATATTCTATGATTCTATGATAATAATGTCTGATAAAAGCATGAAATTTTAATCTAAATTTGGTACAGCTGGATTTTTGGGGCATTCTGGGTTTTTTGTTGTGTTTGGTTTTTTCAATAAAAGAATCTCTTATATAAAACCCCTCAATGTATGATATTTGTGCTCAGAGAACTTGGAATCCCAAAGCCAAAATAACCTGCCATTTGAGATGCGGCAGTCTAGGCGCGTTACTCAGAGAAACAACCACAAGGTGGAGATGTTACAAACTCTTAGTAGCAAATATAAAACAGTGCCCAATGCTCATTTTTCTAGTATCTAGGGAAATAGTATCATATTTTAAATTACAATTGTCTCTAGTCAACAATTACAGTGCAATAAAAGTAAAGGAATTCTGTAATAGCAAAATAATTAAAAGGAAAGCCATTTTTATCTTGACCTTGAAATTAGTTCCTTGTATTTTATAGAATTTAATGATATTTAACTTGGTTATTTCTTTCTATAAAGGAACATGATTTATGTTAGTGGAATAAATTCTGTATTTGCTAATTATATAGCTAGACTGCAAGTCAGCTTTACACAGTCATAAAATACCCCGTAAGACCTACACACAGCCATGCAGAAACTATCTTGACTCTTTAAGAGGGTGGCTGGTGGAGAGACAACACAAGCTGGAGCGTGCTGTTTTTCAGCTCCAGTGTATACATCCATATGAGTGAGTGCCACCACCTCCCGCACTGTCAGCACCACAGGAACCATGGGTAAGAACTGCATCGTGCTCAGCAAACTTTCAGAAGTTTTTGAAAGGCAAGATTTAGAATCAATCACATTTGCAAGGATAAGGAAGAGAAAGAAACAATCCTGACATTTTCATATTTTCTACCCAGTAATCAAAGCACTATCTAGGCAAGGAAAACATCCATTCAGCTCCTTTCCTGAAATCTTTAAAGTAGAAATTTGACTACAGCACCCTGACCATTAGGAAATATTCTTACAAAATGGAAGACAAGGACCCCAAACTCTGTTTTGAATAAAGGAGGGTGGTTGTCTAATTGTTCTACTGGAATAGGTGTAAAGGAGTAACCACTACCTACATGATTTTTAACTGCTCTTGTGAATCTAGATTCCAACTTTTAAATGAGTCATCTTTATAATTTTCAAAACCATTGATCTTTCATTGCTCACATTTTTGGCAGTACAAATATCAGAAGAGGTTTCTAATTTTGCTCTAGGACACTGGATTTTTCAGGAATTTCACTGTTTTCTATACCCATGGAATACTCATTTCTCTCCCCTTTTGCTCCATTTTCTAAACCCTTGCTTTTTTCATAGGCTATAGGGATTAGGCCTGCAGGACTTGGTGAAATGCAACATGCCACTGTTGCAAATAATCTCGAGGTTTGCAGATGCAATAAATGATTTCTATAGGAGTGGAGCTTAATCTGATTTGGAAAAGTACGGCATACCATCCTGAAGGGTTTCTACACCACTATCTTGATACAATTGAGTCATATGAGGTATTTAGAGACATGAAAAAAAATCTCTGGGGAGCAGTACTAGCGTTATCTACATCTGTTAAATTTAAAACTTCAAATCACTTAAACTTAGGCATAAATCATCTGTTCTTTTCCTGAAGATACAATCTGATACAGAAGGAACTAAAAAGTTCAAGAATCATCGTAGTTCTACTTCTCTGTAAAAATGTTACAATGCTATATAACTGTTGGCTAAAAGTTGTGTATATGTTACATATTCATTGCTAGGACTTGTAAATTTATGTACAGCTATAACTTCTGGAGCCAACTTCTATCAAGCTTATGCCTCAAACTAGCAAAAATTATCCCTGTGGAGTTCTCATATTACAGAAATATTAGAGCTATGTGTTGTGGGAAGTAAAGAAATGGAAATTAAAAGAAATTTGCTCCTGTGTTTCACATTTACTATTTGTGCCCCACCATGTTCTTCCTCTGTAGTAATTAGGATATCCTGAAGTAGAATAATGTGGATGTGTGTTTTATATTATATGTGTATATTTATCTCTATACAAAGTTCTTTCCCTGATTCATTTTTCAAAACAGCTTCATCATTCTTAGGTTGTAAGAATCTCTATATTGCAAACAGGCCATACAGCTTAGAGTTACCCTAACAGTAGTAATATGTTACCATTGCTAGTATTAAAGCTTAGGAATCCCCCAGGCTCACTGACTCCTAATCTAAAATGCTAGATTCTTATTTCTCCTTTATGGTCTTACTGTACACTTTCGTTTGACTTTACGAACCAGACAATGAAGATAGAAGGATTGTGCAATACCAAAACCAGAGGGTAAAATATTAACTTTAGGTGAAATATCGTCCTTTGAAGAAGCCAGAAGACGACTCGTACATTGCTTAAGCCTATGGGCCACAGCTGGCACTCCGCAGAAGTTCTGTAGCAAGCTGCAGAACGCAGTACAAAAGGCTGGCCCAAACAAGTAAGGGATGGAAATATGAAGAGGGTTCCTGAAGGAAGCAGCAGCATATTCGTTTTTTCTTCTTTATTTTTTTTCCTGTTGGTCTCCATTTGCAAACACAATGGACCCAGTGGTGTCAGTTTTTTCTTACTATCAGTACACAAACCCACAATTGCGCATTCATTATGAGTCACGACGCACTTCAGCGTGAATAGCTGCAGGTAGACGTCACTCTCTGAAAATTGAAAAATGCACCCACAGCTATTTCTAGCCTAGTTAAGGAGGCCCACTGAATATATGTCTGTGTGTGTTTAGATCAGCAAAGACCCTTACAAGGCAGCAAATCCTTAAAATCAACAAAAGTGTGAGCTGGTAGCTACTGTAATTGCTAACAGTGAGTCATGTTAACAGAGAAATGGTGAAATATGGCCTGTTTTATTATTATTATGAGGGGCTATAGCTAGATTCAACCAAAGAATATAGGGCTCATGGGAAGCCTCATAAACACTGACATAATCAAGTATTGGTTTTAATACAAATTCATAAATTTTTATAGGTGTCGAGTTGTCAGGCAGATAATATATGACCAAACTCTGGATAAAGTATATGGAAAAAAGGCATTCCAGAAGGACTGCAAGTATAACATGATATAATGCAATGCCATTGAGGACCACAGCTTTGTTTGGACCACAGCTGTGAGTGCAGGGGTGCACAAAGCATTCTAGCCGGTGCCTTTGGCCTGAAAGCCTTCTGTGCCCAGAGAAAGCTTCCTTGAAACTGAACAAAAGTGAGCAGAGAAACGTGAGCAGCAAAAATACCAAGTGTATTTCTCACATAATTTCTTTTTTTTACTAGAAACAATATTTCCTTTACAAAGACACAGCAATAGGGATGGATGGATGGATTGGAAAATTTGCCAAAGGAAGAGCTTTCCCCAGTAAGTGAGAAAGCTGAACTTGGTCCAGAGAAGTAGTGTTGCGTGTGCAGCTACTAGTCATATTTCCCCAGTCACCAGTGAAGTGTCCTCCGCTGTGTGTGAAATATCCCTTGTAAAAGATGTCAGCAGAAGGAGCACAGATCACTTACCTCTCAGCCTCAGGAGCAGGCTCTCTAGCTCCACAGTCAACACATGCACTGAGTGGGTTGGAGGAAGACTCAAACTGCTGCTTAATGACTGGGGGGAAAAAGAGCCTAAATGACCACTGTGGCAGCCAGTTTTACTATTGCAGACTACATAAAGGAAGTGTCTAGGAGCCCAGATGGCTGCAGCTTCTCCCTGACTCCCACATAGAAGAATGCAAGGCAGGGGCCCCTTTCCTCCTCTGCTCCATCGCTGCTCTGCTTCCTTTGGAACCCCTCCTCAGTACTGCAGTTTGCTGGCCATTAGCCACTCGCTACTTCCCTATGGGCAACTACAACTGCAGTTGCAGGATGGGGGGTATGTTGCCAATTGTGAAATATGATATTCTGACATAGTATAATCTTTCCATGTAAAATAAAAATGCATACAAACAGCAAGCAGAATAGCTAATAAAATGAAAAGATGCAGGAGAGGGAGTTTAAGGAGAAAGAAACTCTAGCCTTGTTCGGATCAATGGCAGAATTCCTGCTCTTTTCAGTGAGCCAAAATTTCACTCTAGATATTCATAACCCTTTTTTAGCTCCATTTCAGATGGCCAGCTTGGCAAATTCTACAGTGCTTCATGCTGTGTGTGTAACTTCAGGATTTATATTAAATTGATTAGGTTTGGAGCCCTTTTACTCTGGTTACATATCAATTCCAGTCTAAAAGCTATTAGTGCATGTTACAAATTACAGATTTTCCTAATACTATCTTTGTGATGCTTAAAAGGGGTAGCATAGATTTTGTGATGGATACAGTTTAAGATGTTAGTACCCTGGGCTCATCATGAACTTTACACAACCAAGGGTTTCTCTCTTGTCTTCTGTAATCTGCTGCCCTATGCCTACCCCAGTGTAAGACATTTATTGCCCCCATGTAACAAGCCCCTGGCACTCCGAGACCCTGGATGCTAAATGGCAACATCCACTCCAGTCTTCAGCTTTTGTTGCCTCTTCTTCTGAAGGGTCAGTAAAAACTTGCTTACACCCCAAAGTGATGTTGCAGCTTCCTTCTCACAACAATTTTACATTTTGGTCAATGTCAAAAATAGATCTGCCACACACAAACCTCATCATGTATCATGACAGTTCAGTGCATCATCCACTGCATCGAGCTCTGCTGGTGCTCAAGGGCCTGGAAAGATACATTTCAGGACAACACGGAGAGAGAGGGGCAAGGATCTCTGGAAATTATCTGCATCTATACAAACCCTACACTGTATAAAGTCAAAGGGAACCCAGCTTTTAGAGAAAACGATGCTTCCCACTCTTAGGAAGTTTGGGTGGAAACAGCACTGAGAAGAAAAACGAGCGAAGTTACTGGATCCATTCTGTAATACATCACATGCCATGGTGCTGTCTTCAGCACAAAATTACCCTTCATCTCAGACTGGGAATGGTTAGTAGCCTTTGGTAAAAACTGAGCACGAGCAAATAATTCATACATAAGTTTGTGTTCTTTTAATAACTAAGTTGGCTTGATTAATTTGTCTACTTTGGACAGTGCTTTAATAATTTTTTTACTTCAGACTCTCTCTGAAACAACCTTATATTTTATACTCTTAAGGAGAGACAACCTTATAATTTATACCAGTTAAATATATATTACAGTACCTTATATCTAACTAAAGCTCTTTGTTTTCCCTCAGAACATTACAGCAAGCCATATTATGAATCAATAAAATCTGCTGCCTTTTCCCCTTGCTCAACTGTATACTCTTGGGGCCTGGGGCAGTGCCAAAAAAAATCAACACATACCAGTGGAAGTCATAAAGAAAAAAATCTTGACATCTTCTCCTGCCACTCATTTTAGCATAGTTAGTCTGTCTGGACGCATAATTTACTTTTCAGATAACGTGCTAGTTGATTACTATTGCTTACCTCTCAGCAGATTTTTGGGTAAAATTTCCCAGCTCTCTTAGCTGATACTTCTATCATGTGAATACTTGTTGTACTACAAAATCTTTGTCATAAACCTGGCATTTTTTTTCCCTTCTTAATTGTCTGGGAGTGAGAATTATGTACTCTGAAGCTCATTCTGTAGGGAAAGTAGAAAAGAAAAAAAAAGGAAAAGAAAAAAGCAATCAATCAAAAGTTTTAAACCTTTGGGGATTTCTGACTGAAAGTTCATAAGAAATAGCATCATTTAGTTTAGAACTAAAGGAAAATCAGTCACACAAAACATATGTTCCATGCCTAAAGTGCAGCATTTGTTAAATGTTGCCATAGTTCATAGTGCTTATTTTTTATGGAGCACCACTTCTTCACACACGGCTGCATCTTTGTAAGCAGACTGTCAACACAAGAAGAATATTCACTTCTGAGTTTCATTATCTAGACTGTTCGTATTGTGTCTTCTCAGAAATTAACCAGCTCTGTTCATGTTGAAGACGGCAACAAAGCTTGTATTTTCAACAGAAGCCGTTTGAAGGATTAGCCAAGGATAAAAAATGGTCAAAGAAGCTGGATCTGATCAAAGATTGATTCCTGCATTTCAACATTTCACAAGAAAACACTGAAATTTCACTGGTTGGCCAAAGGGACTGATTTAACATCCCCTGAAGTCAGACTCTTAAATTCAACAGCATTGGACTCAGCCCATATGCCCAAATTCATATCTGCATCTCTAATTAGAAAAAAACCATTGAAAAGTAAGTTTAAATAGTACTCTGGAAGGGCAGGCAATAAAGTACATCTCTAAATGCTCCTTTGTATCATGACTATGATATGCAACCATAACTAGAACTACAGGAAATATGATAGCTCTAAAATAATATTATTTACAAATTTACAGTTTGGGGAATTTCTTTTTGGAAAATAAAGCACAAGCATTTTAAGCATCATAAATTATCAAATCCAGAAAATTTAAAAAATCTTCTTCCAGCAATGGCCTAACAGGATACTGCAGTTACAATGTCTGGTTTATAGATCTGATTCTGCAACAGAGCTACTACACAGCTGCTCACATCATGGAGATGTTACAAATGGCCTTATTAAGCACAGCTCCCCTGTCACCTCGCCAGCACTGTATTGTCCTGTGGGTCCAGACCAGTCCTGTCACTGCAATACTCCTCCCATTGACTAACAGCATTGGAAAAGCTCCATGCTAACAGGAAAAGTACAAGCAGAAGGGGGCCTTATGTTTGTAATACATTATATTAATGTTTCCTTTAAAAAACAAATCCCCATGAAAATGCAGGAAAAGTTCTTCTGCTACGGTATGAAATGTCAGTGCAATAGCTTCATTCCTTCCATTGGTAAATATGGTTTAGTTGGGGTTTTTTTAGCCTGTAGTTGTGCAAACTGTCCAGGTAGAGGTGAGTGAACAGCTTGTATTTTCCCAGGTTTTCATTCCCTCCCACTTTCCTTTTGTTAATTTTCCCAGTTGTCTCCATTCCGCCAAAGTAGCTATTAATGGGTGCACCCCTCTGTTTCTTCTGGGACTGGACTCAAGCCCTTGAAGCACAAAGCCATATGGAGACTGAAAGCCCTGAACATGCAATTAAACAGTTTTCTAACTGAAATACAGTGAGGTGCTCACCTTGATAATTCAAAAGGTCATTTTAAACACACTGCATTTTTTTCTCTATGCATTTTGTAACGCTTGAACACAAGAATGTATGAAAAGCCACAGATGTGGTCTAGCCCTTCTCCCAGCCAAGCAGCAGGGACCCAGCTGGGTGCAGGGCTGCTCGAAGGGCTGCCTTCACCACAGCAGAGATGTGGACCGGCACCCCTGAGGTGATGAACACAGCTCCTTTGTCACCTCTGCAGTCTCTGTGAGACCGACCACCTCTTCCAAGAAAGCTCTTCATGTTTAAAATCTGCAGAAACCATACCATTGAGAGAAGGGATAAATTTTTCTCCAGAAAAGCTGAGTGTAAAAGCAAATCACAGGATTTTAGCAGCTGGAATGACTGCTTTGGGTCTGTATGTCTGCAAAGGGTGCCTCACTGATCTTCTTCACAAGGCAGTATGCAGTTACTGTATACCTCAAGAGATTGCTCATAGCAGCACCGTGGTTACTTCAGAGTTGGCACCGGTCTTCAGACCATGCAAGTCCTTCAAGGATATCGCTGTTTTGACAAAAGGCATCCAGTAACAGGGCAATGGCAGGGACTAACCAGGCCAGAATTCTTCCACACTGAGAACACCTGCAGATGCCAAAAGCACCCTGGCTTTTTTTTAATAAACTAGAATTTAAATGATTGCAAGAGATAATTTTCTAATTACACCTAATTCTCACTGCTGATAGAAACAATCCCCACTGAATAGAAAGTACAATGTACAAGTGGATATTGAGTAGTGATTTATTCCCCAATCTTGCCTCTTTTCTATGAAAAAATCCTGATTTTACCATTAATTAATCAATGTATGCCTTTGAATGACAAGTCTCTACAGGTATTTGCCATTCTAAATTTGTGTTGCACCTCATTAAGAAGGTTGAAGAAGTGTAGTCCCTTTTTCCCTCTCCCATTTTCTCTCAAATTGCTATCAATCTTTACAGCCTCTTGGCAGCTGGCTCCAAGCCACACAAGTACTGACTACAGTTAAGCTAACTGAAACATTGCCTTCAAACGAGGGAACAGGAGAAGTTGCAGAAAAACTTATTTTGACTGTTGAAAGCTGTGTTTCAAAGAGTTTTGCCTTTGTTTGAAAGACACAAAAATTCTTGGTTTGTTTCAACAAGTAACAAACTCTAAATCTTTTTTTCTCCCATAATCAAGCATTTGGCCAAAGAAATATGGTTAGTCCCATCCAGATCCCCATGGTAGTCCTGTGATTTAAGACATGTTTGGTATGATCCTTCAAAAGTGGGATCTCATGTAGTTTTTTCTTTTTTTTTTTCCAGGTCTTCCTCTGCTACAGCCTTACTGATATAGGTAGAGCTGACAAAAGTTAATCTGATCCAAGCTTCCCATCCTTCCTCTCAGCCTGGAGCCCTACTTCTTGCTGTGTTTCGACAACTACTGTGTTTTGGGGCTGTTGCAAAAGTCCAAAGGGGCTTAAAGCCTGGCATCAGTAAAACTGTGCTGCTGCCTGTGTGAAGGGCAGTATGCCACATACCTTCAAATCATATACATTTGTCAGGTATCCAGATGTCATCGGTTCTAGGAAAGCGTTGGTGTGTCTGTCCTCGGGCGGGCAGATGAAAATGTGTAATCAGTGTTACCCTGCCACCCTGCTGGTCTAGCCCAGAATAACTGAGACTGTGCAGAAATTACCCACCATCTGATCCTGTTTACCTCGAAGCTAAATTGAGTATTGCCTTTTGTTATCTGGAAGAACTGGAACATTCAACCTTATTAATCATTCTTTAAAATAGGTTTCTAGTGCCAGAAGGTCTTATGGTGGCTAACAAAGAATTCATGTTGAATAAAATATGTGATGTGAGGGGATAGGATCATAAGTATAGGTAGTGTGGTATATGTATAGTGTAGTCATGGGATAGCCCTTAGAACTCAGCTAGGTAATCATGGAGGAGGAGGAAGTCTGTTTTTTTTCCATAGCAAAGAGCTTACTTGTGAAAAGCCTCACACTATCTCGAGGAGAAGATAAAGAGCAAGAATTCGAGAGCAGAATGATCCATCACAGATACCTCACTTATCCCTTCGTCAAAGAAAAACAGATGGCTGACAAAGGACTCGAATTACCATAAACCTCCTTACTAGAGGAAAACAGTTAACAAGGACATAAATTAGCTCAAACTGATAAGAACACTGCAAGCTCGCAAGACCCTCACATTAAGGATCTGCGCAAGCATGAAGGACTGATAAGCTAATTAGCATGTGAAGCAAGAGTAGGCGGGTTTAGGTAATAATTCTGTATAGGCGTTAATAGAATATTCATTGTTTTACTGTATAAATGTGGGGTGGGTTCGCTACATCGGGGTGCACGTTTTTGTGGCGGAGCGATCCCCCGTGCACCTGCGCGCAGTAAACATACCTACTTTATAACTTCCGAGTTATAGAGTCTACTTCCGTACACCATATGGATGCTCCCAAGAAGACTGAAAACACGTGTTCAGACAGGACAGGAAGTGTTCAGACTGCATGAGAAGCAGCGCGGTATTCCATTAGCCACTCTAGCAAATTATACAGTGCAAACCACTGAGGGAACTCTTGAAATGTTTGTGCAACTTTTACCCCACCATAACTAATCATCACTTCAGGGGGCAGTGCTTCTTGGTGCAGGATATCACTATGATAGGAAATAAAGTCTGGTTTTCATCGCTGATGATTGTAGGATATACTGAGCCCTATTCCAATTCTCCATTTTCTCTGCACAGTACTACTGTGGTTAATCTTCTTACCCAATTTCTCTGCTTCCCTTGAAGTCATCTGTGCTGTAAAATAAGAGTTATCCACCTGCTTTAAGATTGGTTGTTCACAGGACTGGATTTATTGTGGAAGAGCAAGTTCTTTGCTTAAACTTCCAGCATCTGAAGAAGGCCTTGAAGAGCAATGTGCTGTCACGGTTCCCCCGGGGAAAGATGAGACCTTTCCTTTCTCAGTTCTTTTCTCCCTGTTTTCAGAAAGGGTGCAACTCGGGCATTTGTTCACACCACCTTCTTGCAGCAGACCCTCGGGGGAGGGGACTGGCAAGGGTGTGGCTGTAAGAATGTGTGTGCCAGATGCTGATGCACAGAGGGTCAGATAACGCCTTGGTCTCTGGGAAGCAGCTCTGTTGTTACCCTGTAACCGCAAAACGAGAGATCCCTCTGTCCTCTGCTGGTGCCAGTTCCTACACAAACAGAAATGGGAATTTGACTGTAACATCTCAGAAATCCTTAGAAGCAGCTGATCTTCCATTTTCTGCAATGAGTAGTCTTCAACGTATGGGCCAGTCCTATTGTAAATGTTAACTCTCAAAAATCAATCGTTTGAGTTCAGAGAATTCTTTGCATGGACAGCTTATTGTTACGATACTGGTGCTATTCTTTCAGCATGACTACGGCCACACACCCTGCACAAAACGTTGTGGTACTATTTTTATAAATTCTTTCTTTTTCACAGCCAAAGACATTGGCCCTGGTTTGCATTGATGGTTGCACAGGGCAGTGCGACAGAAAAGCCCTGCCAAGAATCTGCCTGTTTTAGCTCCAAATTTATTTTCGTGCCTTGTAAAGCTAAGGATCATTTGAAGACTATCTCTGAACTCCCAGGAGAGAGGAAAGCGCCTAGTGGCTTATAAATATAGCTTAGTAAAATAGATGGGATTGGGGTTTTTTTACCCTCTGTAAACATGTGTACATTGTGCTCAGTTTGCAAACATGCAGCTGCATGCTCATGCTTGGTTTTTTAAGCACCGGTGCTGGTTTAGACTGGAATGAGGCTAAGCAGTCAAAAGATTTTCTATGTGGGCTGAAGCCTCTCCCAGAAGCTGCTTTAAACCACGATACAATTCCAATAGGACTGACAGAATGGTACAGGCCACATTGGCTGCAACACTGTGAGAATAGGAAAAAATGAATTCAAGACCATCCTGATGATAACAAGGATAAAGCTTTAAAACAATAACCATAAGAGCCACTGGATAAAGTGTAACTGGCTGTAACCTCCAGCCCATGTCACGTTACTACGGCCAGAAAATTAAGATCCTTTTGTTCCCAGCACTTCTGTGTGTCATAATATTATTAAAGACAGATTGCCTTATTTAAAAAGCACCAGATCCCTAAAAATTGAGTGAAAAGCAAGTCTTTTACCAGTGGGGTACTTACCACTTGCATCAGAACTGTTTCTGCCTTCCAGTGGAAAGCTCTGGGGCAGAGATTTGCCCTACAAGTCTTTTAATACCCAGGTACTGTCAACTAACTGGGGGCTAACACAAAAACTACATCTGTGTCTCAGACTGGCTTTTAGGGCAAGGTGCTGCACATGTCCTGGGCCCAGTCTGGTCACCTGAAGAACAGACAAGCAAACCTTGCATATCTCAGTGCTAAAGAAGGCTTTTCCTCTGTATAAAGCGTGCCTTTTCAATTAGACTTTCCCCATCCTGCCCTTCCACAGCCACAGCAGCTCTCAGTTCAGAGGCAGCAATGGCACCAGAAACAAGCTGTCCTGAATACCACCTAGAAGGATTTGTTTCCTGTCCAACTCTCCGCAGGGTAATATCACATTCACCACATCAGAAAACACAGCATCTTTAAAAAAACCTCACCAACCACAAACACTGTGGCCTTCCAAAGCTGCTTTATGTTACTTCAACAGAAACATAACTCTCCACCCTCTGCAGCTATTCGTTGTTTTGTTGTAAGCAGGACACACTGATACCCTGAATTAAGACAACTTAATCTAACCTTCGTGGGAAGGTTACCCTGGTTTTATGAGTGCCAGCGTCTTTAATTCATTCTTGCCTCTGTTCATGTCATTGAGATTTGTCTGGCACTTCAGAAGCTTTGAAGGGCAGATTCAGAGTTGAGTCTTATTTATTTACCCTTGTACACCTTTCTCCTCCCTCTGAACTGCCAAAATGGAGATCTGGAAAGCAAATTGTTATGTTCATGCACTTGAAAATGAAGCACACACAGGAAACAATTTCTGGGGAAACTGTAATAGGCAAAAACTATGTGAAAGAATGCACTGGACCCCCTCCTGTTTTAAGTTTTTCCAGATGTTGGCCAGGTGTCCTTATCCATACATCACAGATTAAAGCTCAAATCTGCATCCTAAATATCAAATTGCAGATATCCTCTATATCATGCAGCGCTTCGTCATCCACCTGGAAATTCCTCACAGGAGTGGGTCTGAGTGTTGTTCATTTCAAATCCCCACCAGGTTCTCACCCTTCTATCTTTCATTACTTTCTCCTTTCTTTAGGAAAAGAAAGCTTCATGAAAATCATGAAGAATTTTCCAAATGTGCATTTTCATTTGTCTCCGTCTCTCTCCTCCTCCAGAAGTTACTTCTTTTGTGTTGAGAGAAGATTAATATTGGAAGGAATGGGAGGAAAAAAATTCTGCCAACACGTTCAGAAGGAGAATTGGCCTCTCTAACATTGGAAGTAGCACGAGGATAAAGCAGAGCAGAGCAGTGTTGTACAGAAGTCAAAGGTTTCTTTCTCTTCTGCTATTTTTCAATCATTGCCATCACCTACAATGGAAACAATGAAGCTCCAGAAAGACAGATGGGGCTATTGCAGGGAGCATTTCAACATTTTATAGTGGTCTCTGCTTTTAAAGCTTGTTTCATTACTTATTCTGATCTTAAACTCTCTGCAATAGCAAATTATTGTAAATAGACACAGTACTAACTTCACCAAAATTCACCCATCACCACCAGGTCATTGTTTATCTTTCTCTCTTGGCTTGAACTTGGTTGCTAGCTACAGTCACTGTTCCAGCAGGTTGAGCCTGAGTGTTGCTGAAATCTCCTTAATGTCTGTTTTGATTTCATATCTGTTACACACCACAGATTGCTACTCAGATAGCATCCGTTTACAAAAGTGCTGCCTGATTGTGTCTCTAGGCTTGAATTAACTGAATGCATGCAGCTTGAACAAAACCCAGGGACAAAAGGAAGAAAAATCTTCTTGTGGCTGCAATTTCATCATTTGTCAAAACTCAAGTGGCAATCTGTGGAAAGCTGCTGGTTTTCCTGAGAAGAAAGTAGAGATAGCCTAGAAAGCACCTGCCTTTAATCAGTTCAGGTGAATTGAGGAAAAGTAGAAAATAATTGCTGAGGAACAATATCAGAGTAAAACTGATTTAAACGGCATTTTTTTGAAGACTTGATCATAAAGACAAAAGTGTCATGGAAAACTTGGAATTCCATGTTTTTCACAGATGGGCTGTGTTACCTGTGAAATCCATCCTTCTCTGTTCTGGCCATCATGATGATGAATGTCACAGATGGGTTATTCCACCTGTACAATAGTTTCCAGGTCATTACAGGGTAAGATTTGGGTGATCTACAATGTGTTCTTAGAATTATATGATGACTGCTTGGACTTCATTTGCGAGACAGAAAAAAAGGTGTGATAATCTCTGTTCCCTGAAGTTAAAATCCAGAAAGTTACAAATTTCTTTATGCACAAAGAACCACCATGTACTTGCACACCAGATGATGGCTTATTTTAGATGAAGGGCAGCATGCGAGAAAGGACAACTGTCAAAGGCCCCAAGAGGCAATTCACACATATTTTTGGGACAGGCTGTCTCAGCTTCGTTGCTCAGCATATCAAACAAGCAGACTCCATATTTCATTAAATGGCTCAATGTAGTCAAAGCAAAAGATGACAAACAATGAACAGAGCCCTGCTGTGCAAGGTATCACTTACACATTGAAAGAAATAAAAGGGACCTTGCCCCAAAAAGCTTGCATCACAAAAGACGTATAGCCATAGAGTGTCTTTGTAGCATAATGTATCGGATACTTTTCCAACAGAAAGAAGCAACTTTTCCCCCAAAATACCCTGTCCATAGCAAAGTTCTCTATCCAGATGTTGAAAAAGAAAAAAAAAAAAAAAAAAGGAATGTAACCCAGACCTTGTGGGAGAAAATTCCATAAGGTGTTCAGCAGGCAAAAAAATTTCCAGCTAGAGCAGTGTTCTGGTATCTGTAAATCATCTCTGGCATGTTTTCCTCCTAGTTCTTTATGTTGTCGAGTCAGCAGTAATGCTCTTATTCTGTCATTTTTGTGAGATATGTTATTCCTTTCACAGCTTTGAACAATATGTTCTCATATGAAATGTCATTATAGCTGTATTAAATAGCCCATGAAATACCTAAGCAGTCTCTTTTCAGACCACGTGTTTCTATACTTGATTTATCAATCATAATATATAGACAGACAGACATACAGGTGTATAAACATGATCTTCACAGATAAGACTAACAAAGCAATGTTAAAATATTACCCTCAAAGTGAAGAAATAAAAAGCAAAGGCTTGGAGAGCAATGTCATTTATTCTGCATTTTTTGTTATTATTCTCTTATGCTGTGGGACTGTAAGGACATGTTCGAAGGTAGTTCTCACCTACAGAAGCAGTAATTCAAAATGCCACCCTGTCCCATAAGAAGATGCCGCAAAAGTCACAGATACTTTATTTCTGAATTGGAATTGGAGGTGAATATGTTATAGACTGCACAGGTCTTGAGGTCTCAGGTAAACCAGTTTGCTTAAGAAAGTATTCTGCACTGATTTTGACTTTATAAAAATATCCATCAAGTATTTTATGCTAGAATTCCACAGGAATTTGGCTTTAGATAATGGAAAATTCTTGAAAAATTCCAAGTATCTGAAAGTGGGTTAAATGCACAACACGGCCTCAGCAGTTCTTAAGTGGCCTATATTTCTATAGGATTTTACACCCTGGAAGAGTCCAAAATAATTTTAGAAATGAAGGGAAATTCTTCACTCCTTGGCCTGAGGGCCCTTTGTCAATGTTATTTAGCATTTTGTCTGGCCACATGCCTAAAGGAACCCCAGGTGAAACCTGACCATTTGCGAGGTGGCACACATAGGAAAACTCCTCAAAGTAATACAGGAATATCATATCCTGTGGAATAACTAGGAGGAATACAATACTCAGAAAACAATAGCCCACATGGAAATCTGGGTAACACAATAAAGAAAATAATGCTGACAATGGAATTTCTTACTTTAAATTAAATTAAATTGATCTAAGTGGATAGAATCTGGAGGTATTGGCGCTCCCTTTGCTGAGTGTGCAGGCTGGAAGACACATTTGATACTGTAGGGGTGGCCATTAGGTCACTCTCCAACATTTCAGAGCCCTGGTAGACTAGATTATTCAGGTCAGCTAAAAAAAATGCGACCGAAAGAAGTTTCAAATCAGTACAAACACTCCAGGTCACATTACAAACAGCTGCAAATGCTGAATGCAGAGATTCTGTGTGAGACCATTAACCAAGAAATTAAAAGAATTTTCATTAAGCCAGAAAAAATCTAAAGATTCACACTGAGCTTCTGAAAATGGGGGGTTTTTTGAGTGTAGTTTTGTGATGAGCAGACCATGAAAATGAATTTGGATAACAGCAGTACTTCATCCACCAGAATCATGATGGAAAAGCAGTCAACAGTTGCATTGGTCATGAGACGGTTCACCCTGCAAATCAACCAAAGCACAGCCTGAACCTGATTTAAGATGCAGAACATCAATTTGAAATTTTGCACAAAAGCAGATGCATCCCCCTTCTATCACTTCTGCAGTCAGAATCTGATGGAAAGCCTGATTCTCTGAGCTCTCAAATAGGAATACTTTTTTTTTTAAAAAAAGAAGTCAAAACATGTTTTCAGTTGGGGTTTGGTTTTCCAATTTAAGAATTTTCTGAAGCAGTATTCCCAAGGCTAGCAGCAGCCATCCTGAAGCACAGTCTCAGTCTAAGGCTCTGTTAGGCTCCAGCTACAAAATGCCTTGGGAATTTCTTCCGTTTACCACCACTTAGACACAGTTCCATGGAGGCTAGACCTCCTTCCCTCCCCCCGCAACGCCCCCCAACAACCCCCTTTTCTGTCTCTTTCTGGCTCTACTCACCAGAGAATATATAGCTTGTGAATGATAGCTTTTATCCCACTATCAAATCCAGAGGTTATTGGGATCTTGCCTGCAGCTAATGACTAAAAGGGTAATTTTTAAAAATGAAGAGGGCCTCACGTGGCAGAGTCCCAGTCTGGAGCATTAGCCAGTACTGGAGCACAAGGGCTGTCTTTTGGTGCTATAAAAGGTTCTGGCCCTTGCATTCATACACCAGTACTATGTATATTATTTTGTTGCTTTTTCTTTGCTTGTGAAACTCCTTTCACTTTACAGCCATGCAAGCTGCAACAAAGCTCTGCTCACATAATAATCCAGCTGCATCCCACTGTGACAGTAATCCAAAAATCTAAGACCTCAAAACTTCAGCAGCCCTTGCCAGGTTTTCCCTCGCCCTTCCTGGGTTAGTACTGCAGCCAGTTAAAACCACACTGAAATTACCTTTTAAACATGCCTTTAGGCACAGAGCTAAAGCAAAGGTTTGGCAAAGCTCATCCCGTTCTTAATGCTCTAATGCCATATTATTACTACTCACTGAAAAGCTTAATGCATTTAAACTCAACCATCATGCCAAAATACACTGACGTTATTTAAGTTTGCCATATAATTTGAACTGATTGCATATTTATTGTTGAAGCAGTCTCAAACCGTAAAGCCTTCTGGTTTCCTCAGAAGCACTTATCCCTCTCACGCTTTGATAGTCTCTTCCTACAAAATCGTTATTCACAGCAGGCTTTAGGGAATTCTTTACTTAATACAGAATATTTACATTTCTTCTGCCTTCCATCACTAAAGTTTTAAATCTGGGGTTCAGAGATTTTTCTGCTAAAAAGGTAACAACAATCTGCCTCAGCAAAAGATCTCAGTTTCTTCTGTTTCACCCCAGCATGTCTCGAGCAGCCAAGCTGCCTGTACAGCTGCATTTGGGGATGTGTCTATACATGAAACACAAAGAGATGATGCCCTTTCTTTGTGAAAGCTCTTAGAACTGGGGTGAGCTGCAGCAAATATGTTCTAGGGATACTTTATTAATTCCTGATGCCATTATTAATTTGCAGGTTAGATACTGAGAAACTGGATTGACTGTCAACAGCCAGCCATTCTTTCAACAAAAAAATATAACCCAGACATATGAAATAGAATGATACATGTTCATGTAGGATGAGAACATACAACACAAGTCTCAGTATAGGTGTGAATATTTTTTTTTAATAATTTCACTTAAATTCCTCCTTGTCCTCATTTTGATACGTTTCATTTTGCACTTCTGAGGCAAACCCAGTTGAGAGCAGAGTGGAATCACAGAAAGTTACACTTCTAGCAGTAATTACAATAGATAAATCCTGATGAATAGCAGCTACACCCTCAAATTACACTTGGATAGGGTCCAACGACAGTAGGTCCCTGCAAATCATTCAGTAGCATGTTGACCCAGCCTCCTACAAAAGGGATCCCCTCTTCTCACCTAGTCTTCCCCTATACATTGTGATATCCCTACATAATACTGCAGAGCATCTAAGAACTCCTAACTACTGGATGCCTTTTCTCCATCCACTTTCAGGAAAGGCTTTCTTTCACTAAATTATTCTACTAGCTCGTCTGCTTGCAATACCCCGAAGTAACCTAGCTTGAAATAACATCGAAACACAGCACATGCCTTGTATCACGGGCATGAAAATTACTACAGCAAAACCAGACACGTTCAATAATATATCTTCTCTGCTTGCTGGGAAAGGCCTCCATCTGGCAGCGTGCTGAAGGAGAGAGATACCGACTGCAGTCAGCGAGAACAAGATCAAGTCTCAAGTGCCCGCTGTCAGTTCACGAAGAGGTAAATCGCAGGAGGGGAAAGTGTGCTTTGTTACGCTAAAGCTCTCCAGCTTGCCTCTGTGAAGGAAGACCAAGGGAAGCATTTGACCCTCTGTGTATTTAACAGGATCTGTGCCAGGAAAAAAAAAAAAAAAAGGCAAAAAAAAAAAAAAGCCCACACACAGTCCGCAAATTTATCAAGAAGTTAGAAACAAGGAGTCTTTCTTGGGTGACAACTGTGTGTCTGTTGCAAATCATCGCTTCCACAACAAAATATGATGAAGAATCTGAATTTCTTTTTATTTTCCCTTTCCTTCCAGGCTTGTAGCTCTGCTTGTGCCCTGCAAATGGACAGCTCACGGGCAGATGAGTTGATTTTTCTTTAAAACTATCAAAGAAGCAAATGAAAATGCAAATCTCTTCATGATCTGCCTTGTGCAAAAGTGACATTGTGAAAGAGTTAAACACCAAGACTTTAAATTCTTTGGCTATTCCACTAAATGGTGAAGTAAAATACATCTGCAGGCAAAATGGGAGGTACTTTTAGATTGGAAAAGGATAGAGCTACCGAGGGTATGGGAGGCATGAAAAGAAACAAGACAGAAACCAAAATGTACTGAATTGTGCTGGTCAATTAAAGAGTGTAACACTGCCACCCAAATGGAGAGGGGCAGGAATCTACAAAACTCTCAGCTTCCACCACATCCAAATAGGCGTATTTCACAATGAGAGCTTCTGTAGGGATCTGCAGTGAATCTGGAGCCACCCACGTATCGGGTATTTTGTTTGTTTTAAACTGACATGCTCCTTTCACGGGCTGATAAATGAATGGGAGATGGAAGTGAAGGGGAATAAATAAATCTCACATGTAGAAATAAATATATTTTCTCTCTTCATAGCATCAGGAAGAGAATCCGTGCCAAACTCTGAAAAGTAGGATGGCAACTGTATGTCATTTTATCATCTCTGAAGCTGATGGAGATGACATTAATTGGAAAAATAAATCAACTTTGTCACAAAGCCTTATTCAGCTTGATTTCTTGGCACTGTATTAGCCAATACAAACGAACTTATGGTATCAATGCTCAAAAGTCAGAGGCCAAGAGCTACAAGAACAGCTAAGAGATAGTATTTCTTTAACATCTGGAAGTAAGGAACTACACTTTTTTGTGAATGGCATTTATCAGACAGAACTGTTACTTGCGTGCCTTTTCACACCCAGATGCCCCACTCTGCTGAACACCTCCATTATTATAAAGCTTTCTAACCTCCTTGATGTCCACGAAGGACTTGCATCTTCCTGCTCTCAACAAGGCAAGAGGTAGACATCTACCCCTTAAAAGAGACAAAGAACAGGCATGGTTAAACACAAAGGTTGGCATGCAGTCCTTGGGGAAAGAGACAGGGCAGGTAACTGGAAATCTCAGAGTCTCCCATGGATGGAGGGAGATTTTTACTGACCCCTCAGTGAGGCAACTTTGATCCTAGTGAAGAGATATCATTCAAACAGCAACAGCATGCTGTGAATGAGTCCTCCCACGTGGGAACAGGGCCTCTCTCCCTGGATCTTACTGCAGGAGCCACTGCTCTCTGAGCTGGCTAACTCAGACCTGGTAATCCTTCTGCCATAAGGTCAACAAATTATGTATTTTCCTTAACATAGAAAGAAAATTATACTGGACAAGCATGTTAATACACTTGATTTTAAATGGTTCATCTGGGTGAGGACTGAAGGAAAGACTATGGATTTGGCCCATCTTTGTGATATTGTGGTGATGACCTTATCATCATACTGTTTACTAGGCCATTTTCTGCACTCTATTTGATTAATAAATTCCTCCCTCAGTGATTACCAATTCACATCCTATTTTTTAACTTCATTTCCCTTTGACAGCTTTTCACAAAAGGCAAGTCATACCAACCTTTCCCTGAGGTGATTTTTATTCCTACTTCTTTACCTTCAGAAAACCCTACACAGTGTTTTGAGTTTCAGTGAATCATAAAAGGAAGGATGGGATCTGTCATCTGGAAATGATTACGAGAACTTATTGTACTGCATAAATATGCTTCTTTTTTTTTTTCCTGTTAATTCTAACACAAAGCAGTGATATTGAAACAGATGCCAGACTAAACAGTGGAGAAAACAATGCAAATATGAACTTCGCCACCAGCAACCTAAGTACTCAGCTTGATCATAAAGGAAAGCACAAGTTGGTGCACATGAATATTCTGAAATGGGTGCAATGGTCTGCTAGGGAAAGCAACATGAAGTTTAGGTAGGTTTTGGGGTTTTTTGTTAACATAAGCAAAATTTGATATCACTGAAAACTAGCTGGACTTCAGCTGCTGAAGTGTGAAATCACAGCAGAAAGATTTAGTTTCTAAAAAAGCTCTAGGAAAACATGCATCTCTAGCACAGAGGAAGTCAGAAGGAAATCAGCTACAAAGAATGTCTGCTCTATTTCCTCTGAGACAAAGGTATTTCTATCTCCAGAAAAGGGGAAACAATCACAGCCTGCCTTGGGCCCCAGCTCCCTCGGCCAGTGCTTTTTTGGGTTTTATAATTTTCCTTTTTGTTGTTGTTGTTGGGATTTGAGTGATCTGGCACCACTATCAGTCTCCTTTTTAAATTATTATTATTATTTTTTTGTTCAAAGAATCACTGAATCTACATTTAGCTAGTTATATGGCATTGGATTGCTTGGCCTTCTAATGGGAAATTTTCCTGTGTCCTGCAAATTCAAGTATTTTTTTTGTATATTTATCTGACTCACTTATTCTTGATTCAATCAAAAACAAGTTACAAAGAACATCAGCATCTTTTTAATACTGGCCATGCTGCAGTCTGAAGCACAGACCAGGAATCACAGTATTAGGTACAAACAGGTGCTCACCCCAAAGGCTTTATAATCATTGTATATAGGGGGGAATGCACTGAGAGGGTGTGGAGAGCAAAGCTACACTGAAGATCTAATCAGAGCACAATCAGTTTACCAGGTAAGCAGTTAGAAGCACAAGGATTTTAATCACTCCTGCCATTTGACAGCGGATTTTTGTTCACAGTAAGGCAATTGATGTACCTTCATCTTATTGTCCCTCTTACCCATACAGAGCTATAAGGCACGGCTGGCAAGCAGAAGGCTGGATCTGCTCTGCTGATTCCCCCATCAGCCTCTTTCTCCTCAGCTTTCTTCTCCAGAATTCTGCCACTGCCCTGCACCCATCTCAGCCCTGTAATCCCAGAGGACTTGCTGCTGCCTCAAAACTATGGACAGCCCTGGTAAAATAAGTTTACCACTATTTATTCGCTGTGGCTGTGCTTCTAGATGTGGCACGCCTCATTTGTAACGCTGGCATATTTCAATGATGATACCTATCTCCTTAGCAGCAAACCAGGGGCAGAGGGAGAAGACCATGCAACAGGCTCCTGTCCTGTTCAGTAGCCAGTTCCCAGCATCAGGATGCAGCTTGCTGTGGAACCAGCAATCATAAGACCCCCTCCTACCCATCTTTGCATAACAGCTACACAGCTGCCCTCTATAATCTCTTTTGCTTGTGCCCCATGGGAGAGCCCACCTACACAAGATCTCTAGACTATCCATGCCTTTTACATAATCACAAGCTGCCTCAGCAGTTCTACCCATTACATTTACTTTTATGCACAGACTGAGGAGATATTAATGGCTGCTAGGCGCAGAGTACTCTAAGTCAGCTGACATAAGAGCAATCTATAGATCATATGTATTAGGGTATTAAAAGTATCGATGTTAATCACATGCACATGACAAATATCGGGTGGCCACTGACTACAAATCATAAAAATTACGCCTCAGCTATTTATCACCTGACATCCCTCTGACGTGATGTTATTCACTTTGATTTTCCCTGTTTCACTGAAATGCCTGAATGAGAGAATCCTCTGAAATGGTGTGAAAAGTAGCAGATTATGAAAGCCTAAGAAGGTTATGAAAGTACAAGTTTTCATTCTTGTTCCACTGCATTTTTCCAGTGTAGAAGGGAAAGTATCTAAACTTTGGAAAATCTTGTGGAAAGACATGACACTGGTAAATAGACATGAAGCAGCTCAGGAAATAGCTTGGCTAGCAGACAGCTATACACTGAGGTTGCACTGCATCCTAGACTGTCTTCATTAGCCATGGCCAAGAGTGGCCACAAGTCATCATCGCAAAACTGTCCTGAATTCTTACCGCCTGGTAGGGCATGGTTCAAGGTCAAGCAACTCCTCTCTTAGGGCTTGAATTTTCCTGCTAGAGAAAACACAGTAGATTTGCCTGAGGCCAAGCTGAAACATGAGCCAATAACAGGAAGCGAGGATGGTGGGAGAGCTTGGACTCAAGCCATGAGCCAACGTGTAATTAGACACAAATAGCGCCACGTCAGTAAGCACTGCTGAAACCAACAAGTCAGCTCTGGCTGAAACCAACAGCCCGTGAGGTGTTATCAGGCAGTTATCTAGGCAGGTATTTTAACTGGAATCACATTATAATCCGACTTTTAATGCTGCATAAGGGAGGGGGTTGTTTCTTTTTCTTTGCAGTTCTTTGGATGTGACTGAATGAGACTCAATGAGACGGTTCTCCAGACGTTTCACTCTTAATACACTGACCCAAACCGGCAGAAACAGCTTTGGAGCCAAGTAGCTACATCTGGTTGGTCAAATATCCCCATGTGCTGTATTGGTTTCATTGATCTGAAGACAGAGAGGAGTTCAAGTGGGAATTTTCAACAATGAAGTGGTCCAAAAGTAAGTTTTGAAATGCTACTCAGCCTGTTTAGATTTCCAGCAAACTCCCACAACCAGTCAACTGCCAAAACTTTTGCGTAAGTGCTTTTCAATTCCTGATGGCTTGTGGACACCAACTCTGCTACTGGCACCCAGGTGCCCGAATTGCTCACTGTCTAGTTATTGTCTTGGAGCTGAAAAGCATCAGGAGTTTATGCCTTAAAGGCATGAATGAACTTTGAAACAAGAGCAAACTAAGTACATGGGTCTGAACAAGAAGGACAAATAGGCTTGGACAGACATGTCAGGCTGAGCCCAATAAGCACCACAGCTGAACGGGAAACAGATTGGGAAGAAGTAAGGAAAAGAATGACATACACTGAATGCCATGTGAAAGAAGAACACCCATGGATGAGTAAGGATGGCAAAAACCAGAAAGCACAACATTGAGAAGGAAATTAAACTGGGACAAGAGGTGGCCAATATGTACCCAGAACACCACTGCTAGAGACAAAACCTAACCCCAGAAAGGGCTGAGCAAATTAGAAGGAAAATATGGGTCAGCAGGAGACAGGGAAAGCAAACAAATTGAATCTTTAACCCTTATAACAATGCTGGCATTTGAAATGAGTTTTAAACGTCACCCCACAAAACTAAACAGAACAGCTACCCTAGATCAGATAGCAATGGAGACCTCCTTCTGACTCCAAGCCCACAGTTTGCAGGTTCAGTTCAGTCCTAAAAAACCCTTGCTGAGCATACTGAACATCTGCTTTGAGCTATTTCAGGCACAAGTAGCAGGTCTGAAGTATAGTCCAAAATCTGCAGTCTCTCAGGAATAACTCTTGGTCTGCAAGCCTCTCAGTCAGACACCTGCAGGGCTCTCCAACATAGGCAGTCCAAACCCAGGTGGAAAGCTGTTCTCCTACAGCTTTATAATTCAAGGCCAGAAAACTACCATCAGCTTAGTCATAGCCAAAGCTACTATGAAGTGCCAGATCTGGTCAACAAATTCCATCTCCTTAAGGGTATCTTGACAGGACTAGTAGCACCACACATGCCTGTCCTCTGGGGTCTGTGCACGTTGATAAATTGGAGAGGCTGCAAATGTGATTTGAGCACTGGGGAAAACACAATACAGTGACAGGCAGCAAGTTCAATCTATGCAGGTTATCAAACAAAACAGTGAAAGACAAGCTGACTGATGCATGAAAACTTTCAGAAAAGGCACCACCATGGATTCGAGGTCTCTGCACTTTGAAGGACAGAGTGATTGAAACCCGTATGCAGCTACAGGAGCCAGACCAAATTAGATTGTAGGAGCACATTTTAATTGTGATGGTGACTAACCACTGTGGCAAAACGCCAAAGGAAATTGTGAGTTCCCCCACCTCTTGCTATTTGTCATAACAAAGGTAGACGCTTTTCTGGGGAAGATGATTTTGGGAGACCAGTTAGAAGCCCAGTGCAGGTCTGAGTGAAATTCTGCTATACAGAAGATCAGGCTAGCTGATCTAATAGCCCTTTTGGGCCTCAAAAATCTGTCTGTGGATCTGTGAATCCCTTCCCTCAGGTCTCATCGCTCTATGTATGAACAGAAGAGGAACTCCAGCGCCACTGCAAATTGTGTGGGTGCTTGCACAGCAGCACCAACAGCACTGCCGCTGCCATTTGCACCCTGTGTCCAGTACTGCCCTTAACAACCTAGACACTGCCTGCAGTCCTCCTCTCCCACACAAATGGGTAGGTAAGTGCATTGCCCAGCACCCCAATGTTAGGCCAGCCCCTGCGAGGACCTGCAGCTCCCAAGGTGGTCCCTCTGGAGGACTTGCCGGCCAAGGGGGAGCTCATGGGT
>VZTU01011525.1:222372-269138 GCA_013400835.1 Zapornia atra
AGAGAGCTGCCCGGTGCCTTTCCTCCTCGAGATAACTAACAAGTTGCCCAGCGGCTGTGGGCACCGAGTGGGCGCCTATTTCTGGCGGGGATCTGTTCAGAGACCGAAAAGGAAGCAGCGATGGGAAGGGGCAGCTCAGGAGCTTGCATACAAGCCCAACTACAAATTCAGCCCTAATTTTTTAGTTCAAGCCTAGCTTTTTTTCTTTTTTTCCCCACTGAAAGGAAAAGTAGAGGCAGTGGAAGACATGGGGTGGCAGAAGTGAACATAGTGTCTCCAGTTTAAACCATGCTCAGGGCATTTTAAAGTGATTTCGGGGTATGAATGCGTTAAGCTCATGAGGCGTTTGCTGCTGCTTCATATTTACACACATGGATAGGCGAGGAAAGGCTCCTGGGAGGAGGGCGACCGCGGCGCACGCTGATTTATGTTTGTGGAGAGTATCCGTGGGGAGACAAAAGTTGTAGATCTGTCTGACACTTCGGCTTAGGAACTAGTGTGTTTTAGGAATTTTACTGTCCTTGTAAACTTGGAGGATTTGGAGCTTTCGTAAAACAACTGTTTGGTGAGCCAGACCCGCTGTCTGTGTCACACTGAATTTATGCGCTAGGCATCATTTCTGATCCCATAAATGCCAGTTCCAAAGTGCCTGCAAAGCTCTGCAACTCAACGGGGGTTTTGCTCTGCTCACTCTGAACTCAGAAAAGCGTGCCATTTCAGTATAACGTTAAATTCAGCCTTTATTTTTAGTGCACCACGATAGCTAGGGAGACATACTGTGGCAGTGAAGATTTTCAGCAGAAATATCCGTCGCCTTTCAAAGTGCTCCGTTGATTTCCAGAATTTGTACTTGATAGATTGCAGCACAAAAAGCAACGGGACACAGTCGTGGTGGAAACTTCCTAATTGCTCAGAAAATGAAGCTTGTCTTCTGGTTTTCTTTTTTCCCCCATGCTGTGTCTTTTGTATTTATTGACAACTAACTATCAGGAAATTAATTTTAAATTTCGAATTACTGCTCACTCAATACCTGCAAAGCCCAGTCATTAGATTTCTCACTGTTCCCCAGCGAGGCAAAGTGAGCTTTTTGGTGTTTTCATTTATCATCTTGTGCAGTCAAATCCACATCTTCCTCCATAAAGCCTGCCTGGCTCTTTTTTCTACATTGGTAAAAAGCATGAGAAGAATGGACTCAGTTCTTTAATCTTGGAGTCCCTTATTTTTTTCAAATACATTTTTTATTTAATTAAAAAAACAAACAGCAAAAAAACCCCTAAGCCTTCCCTCCCCCCCACAAAAAGCAAACTACAAGATTTGGACCACTGTCTTGGGAGGTTAAGAATCAGGAAGAACTTTTGCTTCTTTCTGAATTTTCCTGTATTGTAGTATTAAAGATTAGTATATATTCTGGCAAGTTTATAAACAACAAAATAATTCCTTTTAATGAATAATTTCTGATAGATGACAGGTTACGTTCCCTGTGCCTGAAAGGGAAATGGCAATAATTATTTTTAGAAGTTAATTCAGCAGGAAAATGCTATACTTCAGCACCACACATAATTTGGGTTTTCTAAAAGATTTGTTGGTTATTTATTCCTGCCGACTTCAGTTTATATGAATTAAAGGACTACGCACAGTGTTTTCTAAATAATGGCTGCTTCAGTTTTTATAGAATTGGTTGCAGATCCAACATCACAAATGAGCAAAACCACAAAAAACACCCACTTTAAACAGTCTGAAGGGCTCTTCTGACTCTTATCTACTGCTGCTACCTACTCACTGTCTATTTGACACTGAAACAGTTAAAAATGTCTGAAATAGATTGACTGGGCCAAATTGCTCCCTGGTGCAATTCCACAGAGTATATCAGGGATGAATTTAGCACCATTTCGTCAGCATTATAAAAGCTACATTCAGTCATTAGCCAGTTGATAAATTATTCAGGAGATTTTCTTCCACAGCGGCCCATTAGGGACAAAGAAAATCCTTTTCCAATCAGTCATTGTCTCGTCTTTATTTTTGGTACTAATTTATGAAAACACACCGCAAGCGATTAATAACGCAGGCAGGCAGTCGCCCACGGAGCATCCCTCCTCTCAGTGCAGGCGTAGGTGCAGCAAGAGCCCGTCCCATGTCCCACAAGAAACACAAGCAGCTTGGGGATGAAAGTCAGCCAAGCCAGTTAGCCCAGCCTGTGCCTTCAGGTACTGACTCTGCCTCACAGCAAAGTTTGGCCTCAGGAAAGCTATGTAGTAGTCTCACTGGTGCCCAGCTGCTGGGCCTCCTGATGGCTCGCTCAGCTCTGGCATCCGCTTTGGGGCTGCCAAAGTACCAATTAATGCCCTTCCTGCCAGGGAGCTCTGGTGAGCACAGATGTGTGTGGCAGCAAATCCACGCATGCCAAAAGCGGTAACTTCCAGTGCTGCTGACAGAGGCCAGGGCTGAAGATGTGCAATGAAAACAAAACTGTACAATAAAAACAAAACTGGTTTTCATCCTGGTGCATCCATCTGTTCAGCAACCCCCAGCCTGTTATATTTTTATTAGTGCTCATGACAAGCTTTTCCTGTTACAGAGTTTGTGACATGATCAAGCAGTGGACACTGAGCATGGCACACATGGTTTTGGTGGCAGAGAGGAGTGTGTCATTGCCACAGAATAGCCACACTAGTCACTGTGGGCCATGCCAGTGAAAAGCACTCAGACATGCGGCTTTCAGTTCAAGTGCCAAAGTCCTGCACTGCTGATTCTCCGCTTCCCCAAACTCTACAAATACCCATATTGTCTCAGCACCAGTTTATGGCAGCAATGTCCAACAGAAGTACCCAAGGCCTGAGTGCTTAGCTTGTTGAAGCTCTGTTAAACATCCAAATGCTTTGGGGATTTCCCAGCAGGAGAGTTACTCCTGTTCTGATGTTATGTGTGCTCTGAGAATAGCCAGTGAGCACAGGATACATCCAGAAGAGACAGAGAGGGTGTTTTCCCCATTCCTCCTTCTCCAGCCATCAGCTCATGAATGGCTACAGCAATGAGCTAAGCTGTGGGAGGTCTTAGCTAACATCCATCTTCCACTAGATCTTTCAGAACAGGACATCAAATGTCAGTCTCCAATTTAAGAGAGAAATGCTTCTCCCTCTTGTCTCTGTGAAGTCTGTGGTGAACCACTGTTAATCCCACCTCTGAGTGTTTTTTGTTGACATTTTTTAGATACGAATCAGAGGATGAGCAGAGATCAGGGTGTCTCAGCTGAATGTCCTGGACACGAGGCTATGGACTCATTGCCCTTGAAAGTAAATAGTTAATCATGCTGAGGTTTTGCCAACAGATCCTACCGCAAGCACCTGAGACATGAAAGCTGCCAGGACAGAAATATTTATCATAGTCCAACAACAATGTAATGAACGTGATTAAAGGTATTTTTCAATTTAACATCAAGAAAAACACCCGGAGAGCTACACTTTACTGTAATTACAGACTTTCTTCTGGATCATTAAATGTGGGTCTGCCATGTAAATTAATGTCGAATTGGTACAATAGAATCATACCGTTTATCTTTTCCTTAATTGTGTTGTTTCATGGTGCCTCTGAAAGGGGATGGAAGGTTTTCCATCTGCCTAGCAGGCATGTTGGGAAACTGATCTGCAGAAAATGGAAAAAAATCAAAACTATTCTGGAGTTCAGAAATGCAGCAACTTGTAGGTCAAACATTCGCATCCACCTGACATTTTAGGAGAACTCTTATAAAATGTGGGGAAGAATTACAGAAGTTTTGAGCAGGCATAGAGGGAAGTATGCACTGTGCTAAAATTGCCTTCATAAAATGTCATTCTCGAATTGTGTAATTCTTTTCATATAGTGTAACCACAAGATGAGTACCTGGCCTGTTCTCTCTTACAGGGGAAGAACAAGCAAAACCAACAGTTGGGATATGTCATACCAGTTTGGGCTCACTGCATCAGGACCCAAAAGATAATGCCGAACTCTGCAGCAAAGTACTTGCTGCTCTGTGACGTGGGTGAATCTAATTCATGTTAGGAGATAGAGTTACACACTCATAAAGCCAATAACCATGCCAAGGCTTTGATGCATCGTATAAAAATTCAGTATCAGTTTTCACTCCCCTTCAGTTCTGCCTCACTTTAAAAATTCCCCTCTCGGATCTGTTCTCTCCAATCCCATCCAACACAAATTCTTTGCAATATAGGCAAGCACACAGCACAGTCCTCTCAAAACCAGATGATATTTAAATAAGCTTCAGCTATTTGCTTATTTAAAGCAGCATGACAGGAGGGATAGCTGAGCTCCACCTTGATGTTATAATAAACTTGAACTTAGCGATATGTGCAGGGGATTGATTTATGCTGTTGACAGATTCTAGGCTTCAACAAGGAATGTGTTAGAGGGGATGTAAATGCAAATGGCCACATGAGTGCTCCTATGCTCTTATACTAATCACTTCCACATTTAACTCTTATTTTCTCTATGTGAGCTCCCTGGTTTTTACAGGAAGCTTATGGCCCTCCAAAATGCATGCATTCATTCACCAGATCAAAGGCTTTTTGGAATGATAAGCACCTCTTCCAAAAAACAACCAACCAACCAAACAAACAAAAAATAACTTGACTTTCAGAAATATCCATTGGAAGTACCGTCTATACGTGTTCAACCACAACCCTGACTAAATGAAAGCCAAACCGACACGGGGTAAAAATCAGTGTGAGAAGTGTCAACCTGGATCTCCTGTGTTGATACAGATGGATTTACACTCTTCTATTTATTTTTTTTTCCCCCATCTCCAAAAAACTTCAATCAGAAACTCACACCTATGATGACAACTTAAATTTTTGCCGACAGGTAGCATTGGTTTTCCCCCCACTTCACCAGCCCTTGTCTGTCTCCTCTTGTCCAGAAGCACAGAGCAGCCCTTAGTGCCTCCTCTCAGCCTGGCTTCCAGAGCGTGGGTGTTTCGCTGCTGGCTTTCAATGAGACAAAAAAAATCCCAGAGAAGCCTTGCTTAAAACAAAGCATAAATTCTGAGTTGCAGAAGACCTGTTAAAAGCAGTAGGAAGAGGGGAAATCCTGATGCCTTAGCATTATAATTGCCCATTGAAATATGACTCAGTTCTTATCAAGATAAACACGTAGAGCCATGCTGACAGTGTGGTAGGAAACGCTCAGCTCCTCCAGCTTCCAAGAAGAGCCTAACACACCCACCTCACACACCGCTGCATGCAGCAGAGCACAAACCCTTCCTAAAGCCCGTCTCCTGCAAGCAGGCATTGGCATGGCTGGACTTTTGAGGAAGGAAATGACCTTGCCTAGGAGGGGGCAAGGTCGCAGACAAAGCAGCAGCTGCAGTTTTGGAGAGGAAGTACCAAGCACGCAGCTGGTGTTACCTTTTCTCTTCTTGATTCTTGCACTAAGGGAAACAGAAGCCAGACATGGTTAGGGGAGCATCTTGCCCCACTGCAAAACAGTTCTTACTGTTCAAGCCTCTGCCACCAGTTCGTGACAGCTTAAATGAAATTACAGACACAAGGGGCTTGACCTTGCATGTAACTGGTGCACAGTGTTGTGAGGAAAACATGTGAGGGAAGGACAGACAGAGCTGCCCACCGGACTGCAGCTTGGCAGGCAGCAAATGCACATACCTGCCAGCTGATGCCGGGTGCCCAGAGTTTCCAGCACAGTTTACTGCCTCTTCAGCACAGTTTACTGCCTCGTTCACCTCTTGTGTTCAGGCAGCCTTGCCTCTCGCCCCGTCCTCATGCCTTGTAGTCTGGAGGGAGGAAATGCAAACACAAGGCTTTTTGTATTTTCTCTGGGATTGGTAGTCGGATCAGCATTAAGATTTGAGGGACTGTGGTTTGTCCAGCCTCTGCTCGGGAGCCGTTAGTTGTCAAAATACAAAACACATCTTGGGCTCTATTTGCCCTTGATCTTGAAACCGCTGGTGTTATTTTCAGCTTCCCCCTAGAGACATTGCAGCTAATGCAAGGGGGTTTTTTTGTCCTAAAAGAAGAGAGAAAGAGATTGAATGCCAAGACTCCAGAAAAGGAAGCTTGAAAGAAAGGAAAAAAGTCACAAATTTCACAATACCCTTGATAAGCCTGAGAGCACTGCCTATCATGCAATAGCCTTGCAGTCCTTGCTGAGTTGTTGTGTAAAGACTCATACAAGAAAAAGAACTTGGTTTTGCAACACCCAAATTACAAAAAGCCAACCTTTCGAAGCAAAACAGGAAGCCAGCTCTCCACGCCAGCTACCTGCCTCGCAGCAATGAAACCATCGGTAAAGCGCTGCTCAACACTCACTCAGTGAAAACCCTCTCACAAAAAGAAGTTATTGATCACCCCAAAAACATCGCTACTGTTAGTTTGAGGGTTTTTTTAATTCTTTTTGCATTGTGTTTTGATTTTCTTACTTGGAATAGATTTACTTTGAAAGATTTTTTACGGGCTATGAGGAAGTCTATTAAATAATTGCATTACACTTCCTAGTTCTTAATGCATGCCCCTTTATAAACCTGAAACCTCAAAGCAGGTTCTATTTCTCTGTTGGAGAGAGAGGTAGAGGGAAATCAGATTGCCCCAGCCAAGGCCAGGGTGTTGATGTCTGGGTCATGGTTAGGATCCTGGACCTCAGCATGTCGCTCAGCCCCAGGCAGAGATGGTTTTGGTGGAGGGTGGTGCATCATGGCAGTCTTGGAAGGCAGCATTTTGAGCTTCAGATGGAGTCTGCTGGGAAGGCGCAGTTCTCTACACAATTAGGAAAAGTGTTCTGGGTTACTGACAGTTAAACCAAAGTTATAACACAGAGGGTAAAATTGCAATTTTATTAACCTTGGCTGTTTCAGAAGGACAGCATCAGCCTGGTGCTAGTGTATAACACAGGTTCAGTCACCTTGATAAAGCCTAAAGAGGTCACAGCTTGCCCAGCTTTAGAATTTAAGGGACTGTTGTTTTGTTTGTGCAAACTCTGCTCAGAAGCATTTTGCTGTCAAAAGTTGGAAAATATCCTACAGACTGAGGCTTCAGACACTGTGTTCGCTTGCCCGGAGCACAGTCTTGGATACTCTTTGTGTGACCTATCATTTCAAAGCAGTGTATGCATCATTCTGCCTGGAAAGCAAAGCAGTCGCAGAACACTAGGAGCTGGACAGTGTCAGGAGAGCAAGAACTCAGTATCTGAACAACTGTATCACACCCTCTGTGATTGAGTAATGGAGTTGAAACAGCTAGAAAGGCTGCTGTCTTATCAGGAGCTCTTCATAATAGGCAAGAGAGAAGAGAAAAATACTTCACTTTAGGTTTTATTTAGCTCTAGCATTTCTTCCTCTAACTCCAGTGGCCTGATGAACACTCAAAATTGTGCACTGAGGTATTGTCACCATTGCAGAGTATTTCAAAGTAGCGAATGCTTTGCATTAAGACACTTTGCATAGTCTATAATTCCTTGGCTAGGGAAAAATCCCCACAATGAGCCTCCTTTTCTAGAATACTGCATTCAGTGTAAATTAAATTTCTCCTAACTTTTACACAGCATCGTCGCATAATGGTGGAAAAGGGTTTAAAGCACCTCTCGTTTTTTCAATTTCTCACCATCCCCGTTGTAAATTTCCACACAGCCAGCCTGGACCCCAGCACCCTGAGTACTGATATGTGTTAAAAATATCATATATACTCACAGAAGAAATTGCGTTTGCTCTTGATGGAAGTAATGAGTTGAATGCCCATGGGCACAGGGCAATCGCTTTCTGAAGCCTTTTAAGGTTATTTATGGCAATATCATTCAGCTTCAGCAATTAATTACCTTGCTCAGTATGATGCAGTTGCCATGACTTAGCAACTGTTTGTATTCTGGTCGCAGGGTAGAAATCTTAAACAGGTATCCGGGGAGAGGCCAAGATTCCTGACCTTAACTGTAGGTGGCATTCTTCATCTTTTTAGCTGAATTACTGCTTAAGAAACAGAGACAAATGAGTAATTTTCATATACCCTTGATTAATGTTATCAGCCCTCTCCTAGGTTTAATTAAATTGTACTTTCAGTTGGAAGGAATCCATGTTCATAAAATCTGAAGTTGCATAACCATGTTACCTGGAAAGATTAAAACAATATTCTGCTGTTCTTGCCCTAGAAGCTAAGGAAATGACATGCATTTGAGTGATCTGGAGTGTTGCCAGAGGAATTCTTCCATCATGTGCTATGAAGAAGAAAAAACTGTAATGCCTAAAGGTTTATCCATGGTCTAGAGACCATTTGCAATTACCTTGCAGCAATAGTGAGTAAATCCAACTACATTTTAAATTATCAGTGTTATCTCTAGAGAAATCTTAAATAATTCCTTTAGTAGAGGGATTTTGGCATGCCCAGAATTTCTCGTGTGTACTTGGTTATCTGAGACACCTCTGCACTCTTGCAGCAGCTTTAGAAAGGTTACAAGGGAAAAAAAAAGGAAGGAAATTTTCTTCTTCAGCTTAGCAAAAAATTCAGTAAACTTGAAAAAGAGAACTTGAATCATGCCCGGCTAGAGCCAGACTGAGCTACAAGCAAGCAAGTCATCATTGAGAATCCCATGCAGCTCTAAGTACATTTTGCTCTCTAAGCTTTTCCATCCCTGATCCTTTCTTTGATGTAATGCCATCAGTGCTATCAGATTATGTGCATCCTTCGTGATGCAGGCAAACATTCACAGAGGAGCAGACTAAGGACACAGGGTTCATCTACACTTGTGACATGGGAGGGTAGACAGCCTCTAATCCTGCAAATAAATCTTCTGAAGAGAAATGCAATTCAACTATATTATTCATTTCCCTTCTCAGCTTAATCAACGATTAAACTAAAAGAATTACGCACTTGGGCCGGATAACTGAAACCAGATGGCTAAGATTCGTTTTGTTCATCAGAGAAATTGGTAGGTCAAAGGCAACAAGTCCCTCAAAATGTAGGCTTTCTTTATTAAAAAAAACCCATAAAACAACCCAAACCTTAGTTTATGTGTGACTCATTTTCTTTTAATACTTTTATTTCTGTCATGATAGTGAGATGCAGTCAGAGTTGTTAAATGAGCTGTTTATCCACGTGGCTGAGAGGATTACAGGAAACATTTCAAGGGAGATTCATTAATTTTTCCACATTTTTTTCCTTTGTGAAATGTGTTGTCAAAATATTAACTTTAGCCTTCTATGTGACGGAGTTAAGACCGAATGTTTCAGTCTTATCCAAGGGGGAACATTCAGATCAATTCTGGAAAGTTTAATTTTTTCAGTGGCAGGTTGGGGCCCAATGCAAACAAAACAAAATTTAGCTGCAGAACTATTTTTGACCAGTTCTAAAAATTACAGCTTTCTATTTCTACAGTACTTACCAGCAACAAACCCGAAAGAATATGAATTCTTTAGCACTTGCACAAGTTTTGCTGGGTGGAAGTGCTGTTGTATTTCCACTGTAGAAAAAGAAGTGATTGAAAGATAAAGATTTGGCAACACCCTTTACAGGAATCGTGCCTGAATTTTACTTTACCTTGTGCAGATTTTCTGAAGACAGTGAAGGGCGACTAAGCAAACTGTACTTCTCTCTTCCTCCCGTCTCACATCATCACTGCTTGTGCCTTCACTGGTAGATGACAGAGAAAAAGATATGCTGAACCTTGTTTCTCCTATCACAGTTTTGCTGGGTTCAGCCTTATCTAATAAGAGCAGAAAAATAGATCAGTCACCATGAGAAAACTGAAAGCAATGAAAATCCTGTATTATGCTGGATAATACACTATAAGTGCTGAATGCACTTAGATACACTTTTTTTTGGTCGCTGATAGGGAATAAGTGAATAGGTAGTACTGTGCATGGCTTTGATTTATAATTATTAGAATCTGGGGAAAATACTATTAATTTATTGTTTTTCCTGTTTGTTCATCTGCTAAGTAAAGCATCGTTATCTGAAAACTTAAGTAATCTGCCCATGATGTCCAAGCCTCAGTGAATGTCATGAAAGGGACCATGTCCACTGGCACCAGGAGAAGGTGTGGGCTGCTGCTTTGTGGGAAGCATGTGGAAATGCACTGTAAGAGTGAAGGCGGTTGAAGCCAGCCCCGAGTTTGCTGTTGATTACTACAAAATGGCAAAGTATTTCACAGAGTTCACTAATATTAACAGGATTTTAGATTGTTTAGCGATAGTAGGTGGATAGAAGATGCATTACTAAAGCTGGGTCTGTACACCTGTGAATAGATTATAGTGCAAAATGATGACCAAGTCAAAACTTCAAACTACAACGTGGTCCCTAAAGACATGAAACATAAAATTGTGGAGCCCAACCTTCCTTAAGATGATGGATGACTTAAATCTCAGGCTTACTTACCTGAGTTTTGGAAAGGGTCGGCATAATAAGTTGGTGCATTTTGGGGTTTGTTTTTTAAAGTAGACAGATGTTGATGAGGTCTTCTGTAGCACTGCTAATGAAGATGAACAGCCATATTCTGCATGAGGAAACAGACCAAGGTTATATAAAGTCAACCTCTAGTATGTTTTACAGTTCCCTTTATGTGCTCAGATCTGGAAAATATATTTCGCAGTGACAGTTTAACTGGAATACCTTAGGCCAAAGCATGCAGCAGGTTTCTAGGTTTCATTTTGGGTAGAGATGGAAAAAAAACCCAGCTTTGTTTTTTCTAAACATTAGCCATTTTGGTATTAACTAAATCATAGAAGTCGGGCTGTTTCAGATACACATACATGTCTCCAGATGGTATCACATATATTACAACTCTGCAGCAAAACTGAGGGTAGCAGCACTGCAGCCGCTGGGGTCATAAGCAGAAATATCTTTAATTGATGGGCAACTCTGAGACTCTACCTTGATAGGTTTAAAATTGCCCGCGTGTCTTTTCCATGAACTGTTACAAGGTCAAACTCACGTTGACATAAACATGAGTAAGACCAAGGGAAAATCCCGCCTCAATGGGTACGGTTATCCCCACCTCAGTCATATCCCTTGAAGTTGTGGTGGTAGATTTCCCAGGCTGGTCAAATGGTTGTAAAACCTCTCCATTCTGTGCATGGTGAAATGGAGAGGAGATGGTCATGGATCCTCTGCAGCAGCTCACGGACTGAACTAACGCTTCAAGCCAGCTGCACTGCATGTTTTGTGCTGTGGCATCTGATACTGACAGGCACTTGTAGGAATTCGTTTCACAAATCCCTTTGCTCAGGTTTAATTAATAAAGGGATTTGGCTAAACTGAAGAACACCATATAATCTGGAGAGAAACATTCAGAGAAGAAATCCTCATCACATTAGGGATTTAATGATCAGAAGTTTCAGGTGACACACCTGGACCAGGTCTTTGCAAAATTGCCAGTGATTTTTCAGATTTGGTGCTTTGGAAGAGTACCACGGAAAAATAAGTCCATGATTCTTCTTGTATCATGTGGACAGTGTGTGGGCACGTTTTCCCATACCATAAGAAGAGATAGTACATTTTCCCACTCCCCTAGACACTGAGTTAGTGCTGAATGACTAATGCATCTGTTTGGACTGTCAAAATGCTCTTTGTAAACTCAGTGCATCATTTATCCTAAGTACATCACAGCAAACCATACAGTCCAAGGAACACTTTTCCCTTGAAATCATGCTTAAGAGCATTCTGTGGTCTCTCAAGGTCAAGAAAAAGATGGAATACTTATAATGAGAAGTGGTTCACTCTGAGGCATTGCTCAATAATTTACTTAAAACTTCCCTGTGGCTTTATCTGTGCTTTCCCTCCCTCTCCACAATCTTTTGTGTTGTTTTCTTTCCCTGTCAGGATGTACGGTGCAGACCCTAGGGCTGCCCACTCAGCCTTCGTGCTGTGGGCAGTGGTAGCTTGGCAGAGCTGTTGGAGGGCAGCATGCACTTCATTCTTCTATAAAGTGCCTGATTCATGGGAAATATTCTGCAGAACCCTGGCAGAAATTAGGGACACAACCCAAATTTATTTGCCTTTTATGTACGATGTCTCAAGTTTGGAATCTGTTACCAGATAACACAAGCAGACTTCACAAGGTTGCTATAAAACATAAGGAAAAGTTGGGTTTTGTAGGAGCTACAGGGTCAGGTTATGTATGACCCATATGCAGCATCAGCAAACATTTTCCTTACAGTCTTGTCCTCAGCGATTTATTTCCAAAATAAACTGCAGTGATTGTGTCGGTACTAAAACAATCATTCCCCTGACTCCCCAGTGCTAATAAACTTTCTAATACACAAGGAACAAGGGGTGTTCAGGCAAAACCAATCAGTGTTTTCTCTCATAACACTGATGAATAACAGCAAAGAGAAAGAAAATATTTACGAAGAAATTTTACCGAACCAATGAGCATCACTGAGGACCAACCCGACCAACATAGGAGACAAAAGGTGGAGCAAGAAACAGTGCATGTGACTCATGGGAACATGGAAACGTGATCAAAAACATTGGCTTGAAGGTGGAAGACCACTGAGGCACCCTTGAAAACTTACGCCTATCTCACAGCTCAGTGGGGAACAGGATACTTGCAGAAATAAAAATGTTGTACCTTCCTTATACTGTTTTAAGTTTTTTAGCCATTTTACAGAAAAACAGTGATAGTATCATTGACATCATCTCCTGTATGTTTGTTTTGCATAACATCTTATATGCAGCTCATTAAAGTTTGAAGAACTTGGTGATAAATGCTTTCAAATGCTTTCTTCAGTCACACACCGAAATGACTATTTTCTCCTTAAAAATGTCTTTGAAACAGCTTATATAATATGCAGATCTGAATGACTTGATTAATGAAACCCCAAGGGATATGGAGTTGAGCTCATATCACAGGAGCCATTTTAACTCCCAGAAGCTTGTTATTTTGTAGGAATTAATATGGAACCACAAACATTCGTTGCAGCATGTTCATTAGGAGCATTTCCATTTTATCATCACTGGAATACCCTAATATCTGCTGGTCAACTCAGGACTGTGAGATTTTTACAGGATGGAAACTGTATTTTTAAAGGATGGAAGATGCTTGTTCATCTATTGCAAGAGCTAGTCTGAACATACCTGGGTAATATTGCTGGCTAGAAAGGAAGGTGCTTGGAGCCCTAGCAGAAAGATGAACGTCAGGTGCAGATTTATCAACGCAGCACTGTAAAATTGTGCATTTCAAGTCCTCTGAAAGGAGAAAAGGCCTGTCTATGTCAATGCCTTTCTGTTCATCAATAGAAAAATAAAAAATTAAGAAATGAGAGAAGTGTTTTCACTGAAGTTATGATTTGAAAAGCCTACGAACAACAGCTCCTGTATTGTTTTACCACTCTTTCAGTAATTATCAATCAGCCTAAAAAGAGATGATGGCCACAGTTTTGTCACAAGAATAAAAAACAGCTGCAGCTGAGAAACAGTAAGAAAAATAAATTACAATAAATGCATTAATTTCCAGTTATAGTAGTGTACTCTTATTTCCACTATTCATCTGTTCAAGCCTACAGTTATTTAATTAGGTACAACAGAATCAGAAATAAATGAGGCAGATAATTTTATGTGAACAAAAAAATACAGCTAACTTTGTCCCAGTGTTACAAGGATTGGTAACGGCAAAATTCTATAACCAGTGTAAGGAGAGCAAAGCTAAATACTCAAAAGCTTTAGCGACAGCATGCAGCAGAAAAGAATACGGGGAAGAAAACTCAGGAAAAATGCAGTAAAGGGACATAGCTAAAACAAATGGGACAGAAGAAAAATAAAGAGGGAAAATACCATTTTAAAAAAACAGAGCACGAAATATAATATCCCACCTTCATTGAAAACTAATCTAATGTCTACTTCTTTTATGCCTGGAAGTGTAAACACTCTGACTAAACCATGGCAGCTTCCAAAGAGCATTGCCAACATAAATACCGACAGGAAACGCGAGCTGTGCATAGCACTTTCCCCATAGTTAATTCTGTTGTTCTGACTTTCACAGGCACAAAACGCTCTACACATCATTGGGTGACACTACACCTAAACAACGTGCATTGAACAAAGTGTCGTGGGTGTTGTTTCAGGGCATGTGGAGGGCTGCTCAGCAAGGTGAGAGATACATCCGTCATGTGGCTCCTCGCCTGGTTGTGCCCACTGTCCGCAAACCCACATGCTCCCTCATTGCTGATCATTAAGCTATTCGAACAGGGTATCTTTCAAATTTGGCATTTTATCTGTGAACTGCTGAAAACCTACCCTGCATCATACATAGTACCAGTGTCCCTTCACAGCTAAGGATAATCTCCTAGTGGCACCCTCAACAGCTGGAGTCTGCGCTCCAGTCTGTGCTGTGTGACCCGTTTCCCTAGCATCCATCCACACGTGGTTGCAACAAACTGCCTGTGGTCAAGCTTCCCTACTGATTTCAACATTTTATCCTAAAATACCAGGGTGTGAGAACCACTGGGAAATGTGAGGAATTTAAACAGATCTTTCCCACAGTGGTTAGAAGTGGCGTGGTCACTGAAGGTGGTGGACTACATGGAAGACCTGCCCAGTGGGGCATAGCGTCCACCCTCTGCATGTCATCACCTTCTAAAGGCTTTCTGTCTCTGTCAATATCCATTTGTTTGGCGAGTCCTGCCCCTTGCTAAGCAAGGAGGTGGAGTGATGGACAAGTGGTTCTTATAGTTCGTAGACTCTGCATAGGGTGCACAACATGCACCTGGTGTACTGCATACCTGTTCTTCCTGGGACTGGCTTTATTTGATGCTGACAACAGTTTATTTATCCTCACTTGGATGAGGAGTGAGATCATATTTTTACAACTGAAAAAGACCCAAGTTGAGATAGTCCTCAACAAAAACCTTCCCAAGGCTAGCATGTTCTCAGTGCCAGCAGCCTGTCCTGGAGCATCTATGAGTCAGTCCATGCCCACCACTGCTGCTGGGACAAGATTAAACAAATAGAAGGTTGCTTTGGGCTTAGAGGGCATTGAGCTTGGATAAAAGTCACCTTTATTTTCTGTTTTTCCCTGTCTAAAAATACCCTGTCTTCTGAAAATTGCTATGGCTCTTCCACACCCTCAAGACACTCAGAATTATATGGGGAGGGAGAGATGAAATACTTTTGTATCATGTTTTCATTGATTTAAAGAAAACCTTACCTGTCATGGCTTTGCCTTGAATGTTCTTCCTTTGATGTAGGAAAGAAAGGTAATATCAAACTTGAACTCTTTTCATGGATGACTCTAATGGATACTGAATTTGGGTCAGGAACAAACATTTCTCCCCTTTTTTCTTGCCTTACCAATTAATTTTGCAATGAAGTGACAACATTGCCCTTATTAAATTTTCTGAGTTTGTGGCACAGATTCTTTTACAACTAGAAGTATGAGTTGAAATAAACATATCTTGGCTTGATCACTGTCTCCTATATTTTAAAACATAGTTTATGAAGATATTCACCAAACCAAAAATACATAATGAGCCATGGATCTCTCAAAGCTGTTTTTCCCATAGTCTAGAATCTGGAAGTTAGTCCAAACTGGGAAATGCTTAGATACAGCATGCATGTAGGTCATAAGCGTGACTCTCTATGATGACTTTTTAAGGTTCACATCCTCTTCAGTATTTTCTTATTCAAGAAGCAATGTTCAGATGCCTCAGCTCTTGCAACGAGGTAGCAGATTTCTGTTGACAACTACTACTCATGCAATTGCAATTCCAATTTCCCTGAAGTCCGAGTTTTGACCCCGTAAGACTGATTTTCTGTGTTAGGAGTAAATCAAGTAATTATTGGATGTTAAATGTGTAAAGGTGGGCATTAGATTTTAAACAAAGTGCAAACGTGCTCAAGTAGCATAGAAATATCAAGAAAAAAGATAACGACTCAGTTTTTAACTAACAACTTCATAGAAATGAAGCTCAGCTCATGTTTTAAATTTGCTCAGACGTTGACTTGAGTGACTTTTAAAGCAGAAAACCAGCGGGTGGGGTACACAGCCGTTTGCATTTGAGTAGACACCAGTGATTTTTAGGATGGAGAAGACAAACAGAAAACCTGTCTCGGGTATCTCAGGAGAGGACTGGTCAGCCTGTCACTAAATACAAACACTGGCAAAGCGTTTCCTAGCACGTTAGAACTATTTTCTTGTTTTTTCCCATACCCTATTTTGAGAATGAACAAAAGACAACAGGATGACATGTTAATAACTATCCAGTGCTAATGTTCTGAACATACCAAACTTCTGAACGTTAGAATTAAAATGCATGCATGCATAGATGGATGTTCTTAAGTGTAAAAATAGAGCGCAGAATTAAACCATGACACACTATGCATCCTCTGGGCAATTTTAGAAGGAACATAAAGATCCTTGACTTTTTTCCCTATATCCTCAGAGATATGAACAGTTAATGAATTTTTGCTCTGCTTTGTTGTTTTCTTTTACTACTTTTGTTTTAGTTCACTACTTAAACGTTTCATTAATGAATAGGTATTGCTCTACATTTTGCTTCTTTGGTTTTGGCAGGGCAGTGTAGACCATAATAAAAATAAGACCTATTTGAAAAGAAGCATGCTGTTTTAAGTCAGAAACTCAAGAGGTTTAGAGTAATGGTCTCCAGGTACCAAATTCCAAATCTTTCTGCCTGCCCTCCATGAAAAATTAGTTGTTGCTGCTTTCTCCTTTCCAAGCTGACAATAGGGACTTACAACAGTGAAAATGCAGAGTAAACACTCCTGAGAGTGCTTGAGACAAAAACAAGCTGTCTCTCGAATGGAAAGCTTAAAAAGACGTTTTTTTAATGGCAGAGATTTTGCAAAAAGTTTGCTCTTATAGGCCAATAGCTCAGTAGCATTTTCAAGATGAGGAAATCCTTTCTCTACAATAGATACTTTGTAATGCCAACAGACAGATCCAAAATTGTGTTGTGACTCATTCATAAGGCATTCAAACATTTTTATTTTCTTCAAATGTCTGGAGTTTGAATCATCCAAATCTCCATCAAAAGCAGCAGCAAGCAAGCACTTTCTCATTTCAGATGGGATGTTTTGAGAACAGGCCATGCCTTTCACCAGCCAGTGCGGACACGTGTGGCATTTAAAGGTCGGTACCAGCAGTCAGCAGTGCTTGGTGGGCCGCTTACCAACTTGTCTCTACAGATTTTTCCCTCTAGTAGAGCCTTTCAGAAAAGAAAAGTACTTTGGCTGTGCTAAGGTATGCGTACATCATAATGACTTCGTACAAGCTACATACCGTTGAAATTAATCTGTTTAGACAAGTTCCTCATCTGATTCACAGCTTAAATAATATACCCTGAAAAGGTTTTCATGGGGTTTTATTAATTTCCTGTGTTGCTTCTATTCCAGTATTGCTGATGTCAGTTGTTTTAGATGAACACAGGAACAGCAAAGGTCTTTGTCACTGACATTCACAAAACTTCACGAAATTATTTTATTCCCTGGTACACTTTATATTCTAGAAAGCACCAACAACGAGTTCACAGGAGAGGTTAAAGAATTAGTGCACAGATATTTAAAGTCAGTGTCTGCTTGTGAAATCTCAGTAATCATCTGCGAGGGTTTTTTTAATTTCTGAGAAAATCTATCACGTTTGTTTTGTTTCCTGTTTTGATTAGCTGCTGCACCATTCATTACTGTGCTCCGATTGTCAGCAGTGGGAAATGGAGCCATAGGTGGAGAAAGTTAATTTTGGTGTCTTCTTCCCCCCCCCCCCCCCCNCTGAGAGTGTTGGGGGCTTGATAATAAATTTAATTACTGCACACAGTGCATTTAAAATGGATATGAGAAGTACTATATGGGGTAAAGGATCAAGAGTTTTACCATTTCCATTGAGTGTAAGCCATGCCATGCCATTTACTGATCGGGAATTTACTGATGAGTGCCATTTACATCGCATCACAGAGAAAAACAATTCAGCTCCCATAGTTTGAACTGAATTGGTATTGAAGTAACTGGTAGGGTTGTTAATGGGATGTAGTTAACCAGTGACCACTGAACTGTAGGTTCAGGATCGGTATTGATAAGGCAACAGATACACTCCAGTATCGGGCATTTATGAAATGTTAATAAACACCCAAATATTTCCTTAGCCATTTCTCGCAGGGTTGTGGTCACTGATGCTTACACCCCAAGGTCTTACCACCAGCTGCAAATCTTTATGCTTCTCTATAGATCATCCCGGTCCTCTGAAACTGAGTAACTATCAGTGATTGAGACCTGTGAAGTACGTAGGTTCTGTTTACAAGTCAATTAAAGCAAATTAGCTAGGGTGCTACTAGTCATTCACTCACCTCTCACTGAAATCAAACATAGCACCTTGGATTGCAGACTCTGATCCTACAGACTGCTGCAAGCCCCTGTACGACTGTCTGATGTTACCACAAGGAGCAGACACAAATAGAAGAACAGGAGCAAAGCACACATAGGAATGTATGCTAGATCGACACTTCACGTCTTGAAAGTCAGCATATTGAAACAAAGGTATCCAACAGGTTCATTTGACCTTGTCAATTACTTTGACTTTATTTTAATGATAACTCAGTTTTTAGCACTGTCGCAGTTTTCTCCCCTGTCCAACTGAGAAGGGGAGTGATAGACCAACTTTGGTGGGTGTCTGGCCTCCAGACAGGCCTGAACCACCACAAGCACCTTCATTGCAATAGGGGTTCAGCTGTTATTTGCTACAAGCTTTAGGAACTGTTTAAAATTACCTAGAATTACACCATGGGTTTTTATTTTTCCAAAAATAGGCTGAATATTTGGTTAGAAACAAGTCAGTTCACAAAGTTTTAATAAGCACACACAAAGTTTAATATGTAGCAATACAAAACAGTGCAGCTGCCCACACAGCCTGGCAGCTAATATATTTCAAACTCACTGGTGGCACAGAAAGGCATACCTGAGATTCCAAGCCTCAGCTTTTAAAGATTTCCGGGCACTCAGCCTTAAAAGGCCTTATGAATAGAAAATACAGGGTTTCCACATCCTCAGTACCCGCTTCTGACTTTTTCAAAGCACACACTCAAATGTTCTGAAGATTGGTGTGCACAATTGTTGGTTAATTGAACATATATACCACGGCTCATATGCCACGCAGCAGACTGCATTTCCAAATATGATGTGTATCTAACTGTAGCAAGATTTTGAAGGTGCTAAATATATAATTACGTATTTTACAATCTAAAATTAGAACTTTCTTTTTCTGATTTCTGTCAGTTATAATGGGCTTTAAACAAACTTCAATCTTCACATAGTAGTTCTACCACATTTGTTTCACCATTGGCTAAAACATTGCAGAGAAATGCTTTACCTTTTTCTACATCAAGCTATTAATCCAGCAGAATTACGTCTTCAGATTTAGAGATATACATGCAATATAATGTTTCCAGTCTTTGTTCACCTCTGTTCAGAGCTGGAACAAATCTAAATAAGAACTGCCAATTGGAAAAATACTGGTAGGACAACAGATTTGCCAAGGGCTGCATTACACTATGCAATCATAAAACCCCCAGGAACATGTTTTAACCACTCTTTCTGGTATAATTTGTCCCTGTCTACTGTAGCAAGTCTTATTAAATACGGAGCTAGTTCAATGGCAGCCTTTACTGACGCTCACAGGGAGCAGTAAGTGACATTTTAAGGTAAATCACGACTGTGGGCAAAATCCCGACCTCAGTCTCTGGCACTCCATTGACTTCAGTGGACAGAGGGCAAAAGACAGTTTGAATCTAATGGCTATTTTTGGAGGGAAAAAAAAATGTATTTCAGAACAATGAAAAGCCAAAGTAGATTGACACTTTTGCTTTAGGTGCTGCTGTCAACCAGTATTGGGCAGCATTTTAACTTTCAAAGGAAAGTTACAGCCAGTAGAAGTCATTAGTACCTGCCATGGACTTGCAGAGAAAACTTCCCATTTCCACAGTATTATGCATTCAGCTGTCATTAGGAAGGATGTTTGCCTTTGTGTGTGATTCCAGCCCGTACCATTATGAATACTCACACAATAGTGCATTGAAGCTTGACTCATTAAATTGAACTGTAAAACACAAACTTCCTTGGAACAGGATATGCATTAGTATACCAATCCATCTTAGACAGCTTGTGAATGGCTGTCATGGCATGATAGAGTTACTTTGAATAAAAAACAATTAACTTCGGAGCACTGCTCCAGCAGAAACTAACCATGAAGTCCACATAATAGTAAAGCAAACAAACAGAGTATTGGAAAGGAACTTAGGCTGTCACCATAAGACATGTCACATCTTTTCCTCACTATCAGCCCTGTGGAGCCATGAAAAAGAAAGAAAACATGGCTATTGCCTCTTTGCAGTCTACCAGTCACTAGGTACCAGACCATCCTTCTGTGGCTGTTGGTTGCTAGCACAGGCTGGAGCTGGTCAGGATTATCTCAGGTATACCAAAAGAAAAAGAGTAAACATCCCATCAGAGGAAGGAAAACTGCAGTCTGCACCATCTCTGTTCATCCGCCTCTGGTCCTGCCAGCTTAATCTAGAAGATTTAAATACTAGTATAATATGCACCACAAAAAAAAATGTTATTGTTATTTGAAGTAAAACAGGTGATGAATGTAACCCAGTAGAGTTAAAGACAAACAAAAATCCCAGGAGTGTTACTATCGAGATGCTCCTCCAAGAGGGGCCCGTAGGATTCTGCTGTTCCAAAATTCATTCTACATGAAGATCAATATGGTAATGATCCAGACGCTGAGTAAAAGAGATTAACTTTCCAAGCTCTTTGCTCAGTAGGTAATGTTTAGTCAACACATTTATATTTACTGTTTTGCTGCTAACAAGAATGAGCTCTCTCCTAGAAGAAGACATTGGCAGTTTCTTTGGCCAAAAGACACAGGGCAGCTGTTTCCTTCAGGCACCTGCACAGTGACCCCCATTGGCCTACCTTTGAGTAATCAAAGCAATTGCTCATAAACGTGTAAAAAGTCATCCATGGAATGAGGTGGACACAGGAAAATGTACCTTTTACTGTACTTCTGTTGTGCATTTTGACCAAACTCTGATTTTAGAAGTCCTGTCAGATTGTTTGAGATGTAGGCATGACATGAAGAGCAGCTCTGGCTCCAACCCCCTTGCACTCAGCCTGGGTAATTCAGTGGTGTCAGAAACACCCAAAAGTTGCTGAAGCCCTCATACCTGCAAACACTTGTTTCCATAGCAACACCCCACAGTGCTTTCCTTTGGGGAAGCCAAAAAATACTCCAATGAAGGTAGTCAAGCCAGGAGAGAGAAGGTAGAACATTTCAAGCCTTGGTTTCCCATAGACCATTGCTGCTTGCTGGTGACTTTGGGCCATCCCAATTCAACACGCAGTTTCAAATAGAGTCATCTTATTCTCAGAGGCAGGGAAACAAGTTAACACGGGGTGTATGAGGAACAGGGATGGGTTTTCTGCAGACACAGCTTTACTTAGAAAAAAACCACATGCTTTTGCACTCATTCTTTCTTTGCACCTTACTACAAAAGCATAAAACATTCTGTACTGCAAGCATCAGTAATTGCAAAGCAAACATGCTTCATAATCAGGCTCTACGGCTGTTTCCTCCATGAATTTCAGAGTACTTTACAAAGAAAAGAGAAATGTTGCTATTCCTGTTTAAAGTGGATGGTTCGCATTTCACAGAGGTAGTTTCCCTACCACACCGTCCCCTCAGACAGCAGTAATGCTTCCTCAGTGCAGCTCTAGCTATAAAGAGAATCATCCCAGTGATGCATTTGGATCAACTCGCACAGGAGAGGCAAGGACGGGTCTTGGAGCATGTTATTTCAAATTCTGTATCTCTAGAGGGACATGTGAAGATTAAAGAGGTCTTTCTCACAGACCCAAACACCTGCACGTTCTTTTGGGTTTATTGTCTGCAATGTTTTTTCTTTCCATTCTGCTCTACAAGCATATCTTCCTGACAACTGGAAATGGTTAGAGAGCAGCAGGAAAATGGGGGTGGGAGGGAAGCGGGGGAAAAAGAGAATATTTACATGCTGCTGTAAATATTTTCCAGATTCGATGTTTCAGGGTGGGGGGGAGGAAAAGGAGGGGCTTGTTTTTCTAAAACACATGGGAATCAAAAAGTCAAAATCTTTAAATTTCCAAATGCCAAAAATCTATGGCATTAAGTCAAAGCAGATGTTTCATTTTGGTTCTGCATTTTTAAAATGGATGAAAGTTTAAATATTGTCATTTCATAACAAAGCATTCTCTTTTAAAAAGTGCTATAAAGAACTCCATTTTCCTTTTGCTTGAGGTTTTTTGAAAGAAGTTTCCCAGAGGAAGTTTCCACAGAAAAAAAGAAGGGCTGTTCTGTCCCCCTCTACCTCCAAGCCTGACTTTAATCTGCAATGGAAACAGCTCACCTCATGATCTTTATTATGCTGTGCTCAGAAAAAGGTGACCAAAGGAGGTGTAAGAATACTCCCTCTTGGACATTCTATGATGATATGATGAATTACGGGCATTACGGATACTGCTTTTTGCCACTTATAATTTATGGTGGAACAGTAGGTTGGAAAACAGAAGAGGAGAGTGCATTTTTCATTTGGCAATGTAGAAATGGTGTATTTCTTACAATTTTGTAGCTCTGGGGTGTCTTTATTTTGTATTACTTTTCCTGACCAGTTTGTCATAATGCTTAATGTACTTTTTAGGATTGATACTTGACATTTTGCATTTCAGTTGAATTTTTTTGAAAATTGATATTACACTCACTTGAAAGAACCTTCAGGCAGTCCATGCAAATATATACATATATGTATTTACCGTATGCAGATGTACATACCCCTGTATTTTCATTTTTAATCTATTTAAATGCAGCATGTCTTCAATGGAAAGGGGATCAGGAATTCAAAAGACTGATTTTTCTTGGCTTAACTGCTTGCTATATTGAAAATGCTGCTTTGTGAATGATATAGCTTACATACTCACAAGGAAATGCAAAATCTTGTATAAATTTTGAAACTAATCACTTGGCCTGTGGAATCTTTACCCAGTTCCCTGGTAAAAGATTCCGGCACCACCATAGTAATATTTAGGCAAATGTGCCCACTGAGATGAGACTGAAAGACTGGAGAGCAGTTAAAGGGGTTTTTTTTGATACAAAAGTAAGAATAATCTCAGTGGAAGGAAAATGCAGATGCAAAACAAGGAGTTAACAGGGCTGAGCAAAGGAGTGGGAACAGAGAGAAGGGAACATGAGCCTAAGGATTCAAGCAAGGCAAGGAATACTGGAATTGCTTTGCAAAAGGCAGAAATGGTTCACGTGTTATTTTTGTCTTTTGCATAGTATGTCTAAAAAGCACATCAGAGCCCAGGGTCAGGTCTTTTTAAAATGCAAAGGGTGTGGATAAAACACTTTGGGTGCAGAGAGCAAAGGTGTGTCACCTGGCGTCTAAGTCCCACTGCGAATCAGGAGGTGAGCAACCCCTTTCCACCTGCAGAAGTCAGCCCTCACTTCCACAGGCAGACAAGCTGTGTGTGGGCAAGTAGCATTTCCTCATTAAGAGGTTTTTCCATAAGCCTTCAGACAGTGATGGCGCATGAGAGCCCTTTGACAGAGAGTGGAGTGCAGCAGGAGCACCACAGTACAGCATGATGGCACTTCTTTACACTGCTACATCTGCACCCTCAGCTGTCCCTTTTGAATACAAGTCAAGGAAATGCATCCTGTACGTTGGGTTCCTTCGGAGCTGAGCCGAGCCTGTGATGTCACAGGCAAGAAGGAAGCCCACAGCTTTCTGAAAGAGTGATGTTTGCTCCCTTCTTCTGGCCCTCAGCCACAGTCTGTCTGCAGAACTGGGGCAACCTTCTACTCTTCTGTGAATTAGCAAGAACCAGACTTCAAAGTCCCGAGGGATTCATTTACCTGGAAGAGCACTTCCTGGGGGCAACAAGGCGGCTCTGGGAGTGGCTGAGCAGTAAACCCCAGGTTTCCAGGCAGCCCACGCTTGCTCTTCCGTGCCAGTGAAGCAGCTGTGTGTCACCCCTGGTGGGGAGGGGGATGCAGCATGTGAGGGGGCTCCCCGCATTCTGGGTCGGCTCCAACCCAGGCTGTCAGTCTAGAGGCCCATCACAGAACCACATTATGTTTAATGTTTTTAATATTAGCATCGCTATCCCTGTGCTGGCCCTTGATTTGGCTTGCTGCTTACAGGATGACTAAATCCTGGTTTTATGATGGGAGCCCACAGCTAATGTGCACAAAGATGCTTTTGGTCTGAGATGGGTCAAAGCGGTTCTGTACTTGGAAAAGGATCGAAGCCAAACAGCGGCTGTGGCCCCAGAAACTTTCTCCTTTTGTTTCCGTCAGGATATTTTCAAGGGTAATCAAAACCAAATGATTCCACGCAGCAGCTAAATGAAGTTAAGGAAGGGGTTAATGCAAACTGTGGGGAAAGATACAGGTTACAGAGAATAGCTTTCAGCACGAGCAGACAAGAAGGGTGAGGCAGTGAGACATAAAGAGAGCACGTATCTCACTCAGCATTGCACAGGGTGAGAGCAGCACAGCTTTCTGCAGTCAGACTTGAATCTCACTCTGTTTCTCTAGATAAAAAACCATGTGTCACCAGTGCCTTGTCCTGCTCTGTGGTGGCTTAGGAGTGAGTCTTCAGTTCAAAAATAGCAATTTTCCAGCTCAGTTTTTACTGCTTGGGACAAACTTCCCCCTCCTTAAGTGTGCGGTAAGATAGGTATTTCTGATTCATTAAACATGGTATGTTCATATGAGACTGTATTTCAGCACCGGGGTCTTATTTCAGTGCTTACCAACATTTACAGAAGACTTTGTACCCTTCTCTTAACAGTCACAAAAGAGTCGTTACACAAAATGGTCTCTTTTCTCCTCAGAATCGGCACTCTCAGTTCTTTATTTCCTTTCTCCTCGGCCTGTTCGCTTTCCCTGTACTTTTCAATCCCATCCAATTTTCTCCTAGGCTATCTACAAAGAAAGCCCCTGACCCACCACAGCTCAGCTCCTGTACTGACTGTATTGACGGCTTCGTGGGGTTCACAGCAGGTGGTAGGTAGCGGGGTCTGACTGCTTGGCCAAGGGTGCAGCTTCCCCAGAGCTCTAGCTCAGGGCACGTACTGTTCATGGGGCTAGACAACACCATCACACGCCATTAGCTGCTCAAGAATCAAGCAGGTTATTTCACTGTGTTCTCTGGAGATTACTGATTCTCACCAGTCCCTTCGTTTTGACATTAGCCTATGTTTTGCTGTAACTGGGTGAAATTTCATCATTACTCAGAGCTGCACAAGTGCAGCCAGCGATGAATAGCATATTCATCGTGGGTCTTGGATACCTGGGGATCCACGTCACAGCACTTAGTCCCCAACATCTGCTACGTTCAGAAAACAACATAGTGAAGAATGAAGCCTTTGTGCCGTTTCTCTAAAGATTCTTAAGCATGTTTGCTTACAGTGTGTTTACAGTAATCATGTCTATTATTCCTGTGCTGGTGGAACTTGTGAGCCCTGAGCTATGTCTTGGCACCTGCACACAGACATTGTATAAATAAATACATAGCAGATTTTTAGGCTGCTCGGGACTGGACTAGCTATTGCCTCCTGGCAGTATCTTAGGAAGCAAGTCTATCGGCACAAATACTCATCAGTTAAAGCAAGTCTGAAGTGATTCTCATAGAGGTCTTGTTTTGAACTAGTATCATGCAAAAACTCCGTAAGAGCCCAGTTCCCTGAGGTATAGACATCTAATCAAGGAATGTGTTGGAACACTTGCATCCCGCACACACACACTCAGCTTCAGGCTTTTGCATGATATTAAATACTTGCAGAGAACGGATATTTTGTAGTGTCAGTCCCCATCCTAAAATTCCTTGTGGCTCCCGCTTCAACACTCTCTTTACTGGGCTTTCCATCAGCCAAACCCCCAGCAGGAGAAACCTACCCCCCTCCATGACACGTCACAAGGAGAGGGGATACCGGGGTCTCTGGTGCTGGGGATGTTCGAGGTGGTCCTGGTAGATCATAGCCCAAATGAGCAGCTCCTCTCCGTCCATGCCAGGGGAGCAGACTGTCTCAGCCACAGTCTGCTCCACATCTGGTTGGCTGCTCCAGCTTTTGGCACTCACTCTGCACGGATATTTGCAGTCTGTCAAGTGGTTTGATGAACATGTCAATATGATGGTCAAGCACATCAGTTTTCATTTCACATAGCGTTGCCAAAGTATGTTTTTATTTAAAGTAAGGCTATTTTGAAACTCCCTTTCATTCTTCCATGATGTCTCACAGATTACTGAAACTCATTTTTGGAAGGCTGAAGTGGCCTCTACAGATTAACCTCCATTCTTCCCAGCCTGCTCAGGGAATCTGCATGCTCCTCCCCACCCTGAATTCTACCGCAGGCAGGTAGAACAGCTTTCAGTGTTACATTTTGCACATATAAAAGAATCTCAGCAATGCTCCTATTTTGCAATATTTATAGATAACTGGGGAACAGGCTTTCTTGCTGTTGGAAGGGATTGGGCAGGATCTAAACAGTGTAAGATCTGTTGCAGCAAAACCAGGAACTTCTCTTGAAGTGAACATAGGAGTGCACAAGGAAGGAAAAACTAAACCTGTTTGAATGAGCCTTTCTTTACACAAAGGTTAAAATCTGCTCCCTTTCTTTGCTCCTGTCCAGTCCCCCCAAAGCATTCTTCTGCACCCTAAGAATAACCCCTGCTCCCCTTCTACTCCTGAAACACTACAATTGTCCACATTTCCCTCCTCTCAGTGGTGAGAACAAGGATTATCTGAAGGGACAAAACGCATATTACAGGAAGGCTAAAACGTGTTCAAAAGGGGGCCTTGTAAAGAAAGGAGGTGTGTGTGTGGAAAACAGCTAATCTGTAATAACGGGGGAAGATTCTTCATAAAAAGACCTGTAGGGAGGGCCATCTCCTCATCCACTTCCTTTTCTGTAAGGTCTCATGGAGGAGATGCCCACTCTGCTGATCTCCTCTGAGGCAGTTGGTGAGGGTGCCGGAGGGGCACCGCACTGACCGGCATCGCCTGCCAGCCGTGGTGCTGCGCAACCCCATTAAACCAGGTTCAATTCTCTCACCTCCTCCCTCTTCTCGCAGTAATCTTGTCTTGGGTGTGAAAACATCTCATTGACTTGAAAGAGATGCAGAATATCATCCCAGTTAGCCCAGCAGGCAGTAGGGGAGAAACATCTCAACATTATTTAAGTTAAGGCTAGGAAAGTTAATCTTTTTTAGTCTTTAAAGTGGATTGATCAACCTAAATTAACCCCCACATAGATGCTTTTAGTCTTCCAAAAGGAATAAGCACTCGCCACCACAGTGGTGTGTTTAACAGTGGCCACAGGGCAGTTCAATTCAATTCCATTCATTCATTTCAGAATTCACTCCTTTAATTAAATTCAAGCTCACTTTACAAATATTTATTGACAAACCTATAAAATATATGTATATAGATACATTATTTATAAATATATAAATAAAGATATGATTTATTGACAAGAATATCCTTTCAAACAAGGGTGGGGTTTTTTTCCTAACCAAAACCCAGGAGAAATAATTCTAGGACACAAGTGATGCCTAAGGGAAAGGAGCTATAGGAAGTACTGCCCGGGTTTGTTTTAAATCACAAACCTTTCTGTGACATTTCGTATCACTTTTCTATTCCTGCTTCAGGTTTCTAAGGAAAAGTTTGAGATGCAATTAAATTGTAAGAATGTCACCTGGTTTGGTAAGGAATAGATCTGTAATGACTTGAAACTTCACAAAAGCAAGACCAAGCATGTTTCCTTAGAGAAATGTGTTCCAAAAGGAACCGGCTCATCCCCAGGCTCCATCCCAGTTACTGAGAAATGCTGGGAAGTTGCATTTGTTTTTACACAACGATGTGCCAGCATTTTTGGCATGGTGAGCTGAAAACCCAGAAAGATCCAAGACCTGTTCACTTTGACAAGAAGCTGCTTTTCCTGTAGGTTACTTGTCTTTGTGTAACTCAACAGTACTACTACCTCTGCTGCCCCAGTGGATGGCTACAGCTTTTAGGGAAGAGAAGAATAAACTGGTAACATGGAGTGACTAGTGACTAGTGCATGGATGGTACAGTTGTCTATGGTCTGGCACCCCAGCCTGTGGTATTTTTCAGGATGTGTGAATGCATTTTTGCATAGCAGCCTTCCAAAGCCTTGTCTAAAGGCAGACACTGAGTGGAAATCTTGACTTTTTTTTTAATTGCTCTTTATTACCTGAGAAACTAATATATGATTCTCCAAGGGATTCTTGGACATTATCTTAATCTACCAAAGCACTTAAGCTCTGCTGGATCTTTAAGCCAGAGGGCTCTGCAGCACCTTGGTTGTCAAGTCCCATGTGAAAGCTAGTCAGCGAGGAACAGCAAAGCAAAGTGCTTCCAGGCCACCAACCGTTAAAAACACAGCTGCAGCATTCCAGTAATAGCATCCGGGAAACATCAGCTCCCATAAGATCACATTGACCACAAAAATCTCTCAAGCTTAAGCACTCAGAAAATTGATTACTGCTACTTTTTTAAAAAGTCCTGTCCAGTAACAGCAGGTTTATGGAGTAGATTTGTAGCCACAGTTATCAAGAGGATTTCCTCTCTGGAAAAAGAGGACAGCAGCAGACACTGTCCTCCAAAGGTCTGATAAAACCTTGAGGGACTATTTAAAGACTTTTCTCTTGAGCCCTCAAGAAGACAGAAGGTGGGCATTCACAGTCATCACCTTCCACAATTATGCAAGCTCCAGTTCACAGCTCCCCCTCACTCGCCCCCCACAGCATTAAACCAGTTTTCAGTGCTGGGATACGGGTGCTGCTCGTGTACAGCAGCACTGTAGCCGTGTCTCATACAACACCTGAGTGTTTCATGCAGTCAGGTGGCTGGATCATCAGTTTTGCATGGTAATTATACAGCACAGATGTATACGTTTACCAGAAGCATAAGTACAGATCCATCACAGTCCCAGATGCATGAAGTATGTGCGGATAACCTGGAAATTTCCCGTAAAGGGGCAGATCTGCTTGGTGTACATACCCATCCATGGTGATACAGGGTGCAACTGACCTTTGCTAAAAGTGTGGCTGCTGCCTCAGCTTTCTCTCTCTGAATATATGTCCACTGGGGTTGATTTGTCCTGAATTTCCCTTGCAAAGAAGGGAAGATTTTGAGCACACAATTTAGGTCAATTGTCTCCCTTTATCTACACATTTTCTGTGGGTTGCCCGAATGGTCTTTGGGTGTCCACAGAGGTCCTTCCTGCCTGGAGGGCAATGAAGTGCTGACTCTTGTGTGGAGACTTTTACTTCATTGGTAGTGATCTCTCCAGAACTCCAGAACTCAGCCACATCAGTATTTTCTCTGGCTGTGCATGTCAGCTGCATACTTCACCCCTTCACTGCTTCAAGCGAAACTGCTTACGAGCCAACACCACCTCAGCTACCTCAAGCATTACACTTATCAAAACACTGAATGGCTGATCATTTTCCTTCCCCGACTCTTAAATACATCATCATCTTTTTGCAGGCCTCTGTCTCAGCCATCTTACACTTTCCCTTAGCTGCTTCTTTCATTAAGAAGCCTTTTATAGAGGTTGTATTTCCTGCTGCCTTTCTGCCACCACTGCCTCTCTGCAACCCTGCCCAAGGCACTTAGCTCTTACCCAGCTGCTGACATATGAAAAACACAGTTACGCTGGGTAGGTCTGGGTCTGAGCCTTGGTTTCTGTTCCAGGTCACTGCTGTCCCCTCCAGAGAAACCTTGGGTGAGCAGTGACCAAGCTGACAGCAACACTGCAGCAAGGGTGAGGCTGAATTGTGGGAGAGGGAATTGGGGATTAACACACAGGGTAACATCTGCAGCAGGTGGATAACAGCAGGCCAATCTCAGGGGCTGAGCAAGGCGAATGGCCCCAGTAACCCAAGTCTGCACGAAACCTGCTCCTGATCCAGGCTAATAACGAAACATAAATGGGTAAATCTGAGCCCAACTTACTTTTAACCATCAGAGCCCTAAAAGCCACAATTTTAGGCAGTGCTGTAGCACTTGTAGACTAACAAGAAATCTGTTTTTCTTCTCCAGGACTATTACTTGTGTTTATTATCCTCAGCAGGAGGTGACTTGTGTGCCCAAGTAGAGATGTGCAGGGTGGAGAACTTTCTGTTCCTCGGCAGAGATCTTGTGAGATGGGAAACTGTCTCTTCCTGGGTGGTATTGATTTCAGCATCTTGCCTGACTGATTCTTCCATGGCATCTTGACAAAATTCAGATTCATCTCCACATCTGGCATCGAGTACTTAAAAAGCACATCCATAGGCCAAGACCAGCCTGAAAACTGATCCAACGACTCTGTGCGTTGTTCCTATGTTTGAGATGATAGTCTCACTCCATTTTAATGATTACAACCTCAAGTGGCCACGATGCTAACACAGCACAGAGACCAGTAATTATGCAGCAGCAGAAGCAAGGTCTCTAAGCAGAAGCAATTTCATTAGACCTGGTTTCTTCTACAGGAAGAAACAAACTCTGGATTTGTGTGCATTGAACACCTTCTGAATATCTTTTGTTTACTTTTCCCTCCCTACAAACCATGCCTTTCTTATGCCTTACATAAAAGAAAGGTTAAAGAAATAAGAGGTATAAATAAGGAGAAATAGTTGGTTCCATCAGAAAAGTAGAAAAATCGATATAATATTTTTCAAATTTTAAGAAGTTAAGTAAAATCCTGGATTCAAGCATAGCCAGTTCACTCCACCTTACATCTTAAAGTATGGCCCAGCCCATATTTCTAACTTACTGCTTTCATTTTTATCAAAATGAAGTAGTCCAGAAGCCCTGTGCCAGACTATGTATTTGTGCCACACCTGCAGAGAGCAGATCCTTTTTTGCTTGTTCAATTTATTTACCCCCCAACACATCTTATGTAATTGTTTAAATCTTAGTAAAGATTCATTCTCAGAAGCATTATAATTGCAGAACATCAAAATTGCAATTACAAATGTGAAATATTCAGATTCTTGCTTGGGATCAATCTGTAGGTCTAGATGATCTCTCTAATGCTCTTTCTGCAACATAGGCAAGCACAGATGTAAAGGAGACAGATTATTTTGGGATACCATAACTCAGCGGTAACTGAATCTCACGTGATTTCTTTCAACTTTGGCCAAAACCTTTGCCTCTGCTAATACCAAGGAAAGTTGAAGGATGCAGCAAAATAATAGACGGAAATTCTTGCTTGGCAATTGTTTATTTAAAAGCCAGTTCAGCACTGCATAATAATGTTAATAACAATAATAATCTGGGGTAGGTGAAGGAGGCACAGCCTTGCTCTCTTGACAGGGCAGTGGAAGGTGCTACAGACAAACACTGCGATCACTGAACTGTAATGTACGGCTTGATCTAAAACTTTCCCCAAACAAAACCACAGCGGCTGAATCAGAGCTTCTGCAAGGGAAGCACCAGCATTGCCATCACCATCCACACAAGAAAATGTCTTAATCTGGCCACAGGCCAGAACATCCTTCCCTCTGGCAACAGGGATGCGGACATGGAGAAAGGCACCCACCAGTATCAGTGGTGACTGAGGTCCTGGTCCCCATGGTCAGAGGAGGTCAGTTGGGCTTTGGGTCAGTGCTGGTTGACAGTGTGGCTCTACTTCCACACTTCCTGGAGGTGTGATTGAGGGCTGACTCAGAGGAAAACATGCCACCTACTGACTCTTGCAGCACCCAGGATTTTCCCTGAAAAGTCCTATTCAGAAATTCAGACGGAGCTTCACTGATTTACGGGTAAGCGGTCAAGCAGCGTAAGAGTCATCACAGAATGAGAAGTTGGATCTGCTTACTGGGCTTTCTCTCTTTGCTTTATACAAGTTACACTTCAATTTTTACTCAGCTAAGCTACCACAGATGTCAGAGGAAATTCTGCTTGAGAGGAGCTTGTATGGTGCTGCTCCCCTCTCTCGTTAGAGTCAGCTTCCTTCTGTACATACTGTAGAAGCTTTACATCACTAAATAGCCCTTAATGATGAAGCGTGAAAGACCTCTCAAATATGTGGGTTGGTTTATTTTTTTTAAATTATGCTTTTCTTTTACTTGTTTGTCTGCAGAAGGGAATTACTGCATTCCCTTTTTGTGCCAGATTCTGCTCTTGTTGAAACTAGCATTAATTTTTAAAAACTCCATATATTTTGTTTATCTGTATTATTATTTGTATACCTTATATCAGAAACTGGAAGCCTTTTTTTGACAGCTGGTAAAGCCAAATTGCACTTCTTTACATGACCATGCACCTAGAGCAAGTGCTTGTCAAAACCCATTGCATTTCTCAGAGGGAGTGTTCTCTCTCACAATTTTCATTAGCGATTCCAAAGTCTTATTTTCTTTTGCATGAGGTAACAAATCTCATTTAGATCAACTTGAAAGAGGCTTTCCTTCAGAAGACAAAGTGTCAAAGCTATCATATGTGTGCAAGCTAATTAAACCAAGCACAGCAGCATGCTTGATGTTTCTGAAGATTTGTTTTAAAACATTTTTTGCTCAGTCTTCTCCCAGTTATTTTAGGGGTGCTTTTGGGGCTGTTTCATCACAAATTCAGATTTGATGTTTCTGTGCATATGTTGCCTGGCCTGGCTTTCTGACAAGATGCCACCTGTTTTTCCACAGACAGACAGAAACACCCAGAAAAGAGCTCTGTGCAAGCCCCCACCATGGAGAAGGCGAGTACGCTGGATTTAGATTTAATCACATTCTGCTGCATGCTCGCTCATGTAGTAATTTGTCTTTTTGCATCAGGAATGAAGTACACAAGCTGTCCATTTAAAACACGTGTTTTCACTTCTCCTTCTGTTATTCTTTCACCGTCAGACCCCAGAGTCCGTATTCTGAGATTAATTTCCAGAGTGAGGGTATGTTTTCTTTTAGCAGATCGGATTTCAAGGGTTTTCTCCTACACGTGTGAGATCTGAGGTGAGCTGAGCCTCACTGCCTTAAAAATGGGGCTATGAAGGGGCATAAGAAAACTTGGAGTACTCTGCCAGAAGAAAGAGGTCACATACCCAGAAAGAACACAGTACCCATTAAAGAGAGTTTTACTTGTTATGCTCCCCCATATTCGCAGCCTGGTTTTAGTTACAAAAATAATGAGGGGCAAGATGATTTTGTTGTTGTTGTTGTTGTTGTTGTTGCAAGCAAAATGTCTTTTGAATTCCTTTCACTTTCAGGTATTTCCAACTGTCTTCTGCCAAAACCAAGTGAAGTTTGGTGGCCAGAAAAACCATGTGCTGCAGATGCAGGGCTTGGCAGTTGCAGGTCCTTGGTATCAGTGGAAGCACTTCATGGCCACCTCTCCTCTGGAAAGGATGCGAGGGCTGAAGGACAGGCCAGCATGAAGGTACCACCAGCAGCTTATCTTTCCCCGGGACTGGGGCAGATGTGCTTCTTCATCGCTTACTCACTTCCCCTTCATTGGGAGTGAAAAGGCTGGACGTTTGCAAGGGTGAACTTAGAAAAGGGTCAAACACAGACTGAGGAGATAAGATGGAGGAGGAGAACACCATTCTCTGAGTAATTCATTCACTCAGTCTCCTGATAACACCCAGTGGCCATATTCTTAGCTGCTCTGTCTCTATCCTCCCCTCCAGACAGCTTTTTGTTTCCTACTGTGCAAATCCAGTCCCCCACTCCCCTTACTGGGGAGAACAGGTAACATAAAAGTATCCTAATATCTTTTCACATATTTATGAAGAATAGAGTTATCTGCAAAATGTCAAGCACTAATACTACCCATCTTGAGCCATATTTCTATTTGCAGACTGAACAGCAATGTATATTACTCAGAGGAATTCAGAAAGAAGGGAGCTCTTTATGACATTCGCATTTCCCGCTATCTTTATTTTTTCTTTTTTTTTTTTTAAACTTTTTCTGCAGGGAAAACTTAATGCAATCAATATTTAAAATAGTGTAAAATTCTTCTTTGACCTACATCCATGCCTGTATTGCAGCACGAAGAGGAAAAAAAAAAAAGATAATTTCCTTAGAGCCACAGGGAAAGAAAGGAAGAAAGGAAGGGAAGGNTTATTTGTATGAAATCTAACTCTTTATACTTACTTGAAGGCTTTAGTTTTGTCAAGAACAACAAATAAAAGATACAGTGGTCATTAGCTGTATTTTACTTAAGTGATCTTGAGAGTTTATTTTGAGGGAGGAGAGGGGGGAGGGAAGCGAAAGAGGTAAGGGAAGGGAAGGGAAGGGAAGGGAAGGGAAGGGAAGAGAAGGAAAGGGAAGAAAAGGGAAGAAAAGGGAAGAAAAGAGAAGAGAAAAGTGAGATGAGATTGCTTGTTCAGTAGTGCCAGTGTTGATGACAACAGATCATGGTGACTTGACGTTTGCATTGCCTGTTGCTCTTTACAGCAGCACACAGTGGTACCAGTTACAGTTGAGACTGTCAAGGTTTCCATCCTGCGCCACTTGACCAGTTGCATTTGCTCTGGGATGAAGTGTACCATGCTGGGCACAGGGCATCTTTTGTTATGCAAATGGCATTTGAAATGACAGCAGGCCCCCAGCCAGCAGTGAGTTTCCCTTGCAAACCCATAATCCCACACGAGCTAGTACTGAAAGTGAGAGAGAAGGCTCCTGCAGCAACAAGGCACTCATAAAACTCTCAAGTAACACCACATTATTCATCCCAATAAAATCTCTCATTAGCTGTTGGATAAGTGCAAGGCAAGGCTTCTAGGGAAAGACAATTTCTTTTATTAGACTAGTTGGCATAATTGGAGAAACGAACAAGCTTTAAGGAACAACAAACTCTTCTTTGAGGCACCACTTTGAGCCTGTTCTTTGCCCAGCCACTCCTCACTCTCAGAGAGGATATTTTGTTGTTCAGGGAAGTTTAGCAGGTCATTAAACAAGTTACCCTCACAGAGGATTTTGATCTGGTCTTTTTCCTGCTGTTACCCACATGTCTTCCTCTGGGACTCCCAGGAGACTGTCACAGAGGTTCAGCACAGGAAAAAAGCAGCAGAGACTTTTCTGTGTGTCCCCACTTGCAGCCCCCTGCACACAGCCTCTCAAACAAGGGGAAGAGCACCACCCTTCTCCTCCCACTCCTACTCCTCACCCTGGCCTGGCCCTAAATGATTGTCCCCTTGTGGCCCTGCCATCATTCTCCCAAGGTTCAACTCCTTTGAGCAGCATTTCAAGTCCCTGTATCAGATGTGAAGCAGGGAATTTTGCTAAACGACAGTGAGGTGATCACATATCGCAGGAAGGCTAGGCAGGCTGTGCTGACTTACTGCTGTCAGCTTGGTGACAGGAAAGAAGGCTTTCTGCAGGATAAAAAAACCTAATTGCTTGTAGCCATGCAAGAGCTCCCATCATTGCAGTGATGCATGTGCCTTGCTTTTGACAAGAAGAGTGGAGGACGCGTGTGACAGTAGCAGTGGGTGACAGCCTTGGGCAGATGCCACAGTGCCAGAAGGACTCAGCATCACTCCCAGCCTGGCTACCTGGTGAGGGATGCAGCTCAGGGCGAACACAGCCACTGCTTACCCAGCATGCCAAGGAAGAGGCCACTCCAGCAAGCTGTCACACCGCAGCCTGCGCAGAGTTTCCTCATCTGGGAGCTGGCAGCTGGCTCCAACAGGCTGTGCAACTCTCAAACTATGCCTTCAGTGGTTGTCACCTTCTCTTAAATACCTTTGTGGTTGAAACACCAGGCTCCTGTTGCAACCACCTCCCAAAGTCTTTTGGGTGCTCTTTTCCTGAATGCTGAACCTTCACAAATGAAGCATGTTGCGGCTTGTATGCATCTTTCTCTTTCTCACTGCACTTCCCATCCTGAGGCCTGACCATACAGACAGTTTAGTTTGCATAACGTTATCAGAAGCTCACGCAGTTTGTCATTTTCCCAAGATCCCAGCTCTTGGTATGCAGCAAAGTTTTAACTTTCTGTTTTACAAAGTACAGTTCTAGCCTGGACTAAGTAGGAGGTTTGAAAACTAAATACTGTCAGCCCAGAAAAGAAAGGGCAATCAAAACCAGAATCCATTGTTATTATTTTTGAAATTACATGATGTCAGACTGTCTCAAGATTTCTAAAGGCTTGGGGTTGGCAAAACAAAACTTGCTTCTAATTCTTTGAGTCTGGAGAGAGATGTATCTCTATTGCAACAGAACAGCAATTGAGATTTCATTCTCATCCTGTTACCATCCATCATCACTCTGCCAGGCACAGACACACACACACACCATCTCAAGCAGTCTGGGCCACATCCTTATTTAGAGAACAGTCTCAGCTTCCTTGTACTTTTGCTTGGTGCCCGCTCATGCCATGCAACACATTAACATAACAGCTGACAGAATTAATCAGCAGTAATAAAAGCACTTGCATGACTTGACCTGTATAATCTATTTGAGGACATCTCTCTCTCGCCTGCTCTTTCACCCTCTGCTTTTATGTCTAGCTCACTTATTTTTATCCATCATCTGCAGAGCAATTTAAACACGCTGCAGCGCTGGTGTGATTGCTGAGCGACACAGCAGAAGTCACTTTTGGTGGCGACTATTGTACAAAGCAGGTCAGATACAGCTGGAGAGCTATTCCTAGGCAGCTTTTTTTTAATTATTTTTATTTTTATTTTCTTAAATGAAGATCTGTATTGGAAAAATATCATTTGGTGTGAGACAAAAAAATGCCAAAAAAAATCCAGTGAAATTTTGAAAAAATATTAAGAAGACACAAAGCAAAAGGGGGAAAAGGAAAAAGAAAGAAAGGGAAGGAAAAACTATTTCTTGGAAATAAGCACAAGAGTTATTATGCATGACAGGAGATGTCAGTCTTTTGTCCTGGTGTGTTATTGTTGCTAATGAAGTACATTTAATCTAATCACAGAGAGGGTGACAGAGCACTTGAATAGGCTGCCCCGGGAGGTGGTGGAGTCTTCATCTCTGGAAATATTCAAGACCAGGCTGGACGCCTATCTGTGCAATATGAGCTAGAGAGCCTGCTTTGGCAGGGGGGGTTGACCCTGATGATCTCTCCAGATCCCTTCCAACCCCTATGATTCTATGAAATCAAAGAACACAAGAGGGAAATGACTCGGCTAGGGCAGTGAAATTTTGTACAGACCTGTGGGCCTTCCTTCTGAAAAGAGATTAAAATGCCTGATTTTACTTCATGTTCAAAGAAGTAAATGATGAGGACATGAGTAATTTAACAAAGCCAATAGACAGGACCATTCAGAAAAAAAACCCCAGACAAAAAATTACAATTTTAGCAATAACCCAGGTAGAGGGATTACTCTCTGCCTGGACTGAGGGTGGAGGTGAGACAAATCAAGCAACAGGAAAGGCCTCCTCGTGAAGCTATACATAGGTTTGTTTTTCCCTGGGAAGGCTGCTTTATGTTACTTCCTGAGGGCTTGATCCAGGAGATTTGTATCAGCAGGATCATCTGGTACTGCTGCTGACCATCCCACGTGGCATCAGCCTACAAGCTGTGAGAGCAGGTCTGCAGCAGTGGGCTGGCTCATCCTGTTGCTCTGGCTGCAGGTGACATCCAGGATGTGCTAGGAGACTGACACTGCAACTTGATGAGGAGAAAGATGCCACTCTGCCCCTGTGTTCTCGTGTACAGAGTATCACTTTCTAGCCCTTATCAAGGAAGTCAAGGTACAGACACAACTGCCCATGCTGGTTTTAAATTTGAAAGTATGCAAATTCGTGTGCAGGCAAGGCATGGCCCAGGAGAGCTTGTCTGCTGCCAGGGTGCAGCTACGAATTTGGGGGGGTTCCTGGGTTAGGCAATTGTGTGAGTGCTCCCCTTACATAGTCTAATGACTATAAGGTATGATCTCTGAGTTAGAAATGTATTTCCCTTCCTTCATTCCACATTGCTGTGACAGACCCCACTTGCACAATTTTTGCTTGCAGTGGTATCACAAGGAGACAGGTGGTGATGAGTAAATTAGGCCATAGCTTATTAAATACACTTCCTACTTGTTTAGTGTGAGTGTTTCCAACTGTGTTTTATTTGTAAATCTACGGAGTGCATCTCTGATTTTATACTTGGTGCAGTGCATGTGGAGCTGCTCAGATAGGGCTGCATGGAGCAGCGTAGAAGGTATCATTCCCATTTTCTGGCTCTAGGAAATGGTTGATCTTCAAAAGAAAATGAGCACGTTTCTGGTCAGGTTCCAGAAACAAGCTTATTTCTTTCAAATGTGCAAACCTTAACAGTGGTGAATCTTTGCTGCTGGTGTGTTGCAAAAGGCAATTCTGAGAACAGAATTTCTTGGTTGTTTATTTGCTGAGACCAAACAAAGGGAAAGGAGACATTTGGTGCAGATAAACAAACTTGGAGTGGATGGGAGGAGAGGGTTGGTTTTATTTTTGCATTTTTCTGGCGTACCTTGTTCTGGTGTACCTTGTTCTTAATGACAACTCTCCCCTGAGACTAACAGTTAATGATCCAAATGAGATTTGTTAGAAATATCGGCTACTGATAGGCACTCTGGTGTCTCATTTAAAGTTTGAACCAAACCATTTGCCAACAGAAGAGGTTCTGCCGTAGCTAAGGCAGAACTACACAGCCCCTCACATTGTGCAGCTGTTTTCCACAACTCCCCTTTTGTTTCCATGTCTTGTCAAGGCATGAAATGCCATCCCAAGGAGAGCTCTTGAGCTCTTTGTAAAATATCATCAATTAATTAGCAAATGCTCAAGGCTTCATGAACAGGCATCTATATTTGCATGTGTTTCTCACTAGTTTAGCTTGCAGATCCCTACACTCAAACTGACAATGTTCCTCTGTTTGTCTGTCTGCATTTTAGTGAAACAACAGAGCTCTGGAGGGAAGACTCACATAAAACTGAATTGACTGGCAAATTTTCAACTCTTCTCTACATAACTTTTTTGCACAGCACCCAGCTGAGCGTTGGAAAACCTTGTCATGGGGCACTGCAGTTCCTAAAGGATGACATGATTTCCAAAAGTGTGTGGATTAAGATGTGTAAGAAAAACATTTTGGGGACTGTAAAAAAACCCAAATACTACCTCTAGGACAGGAAGAGTCCAAGCCAAACTTTTCTGGAGTTGGAGGAGATACTCTGTAGAAGGTCTTGAGCTTCTCTCCAGGATCTACTATTGGCTGCTGTCTGTGGGAGGACAGAGAATGAGACTATACAACATTTGATTATCCCTTGTCCTCTTATTTACAGATGTAACAAATAAGAAAGTTCTACAGGTAATTTAATTTGCTTTAAGTTTCCCAAATGACCCCTATATTCAGTCCTACAACAGCCAGTAACGCTGCTGGTGGCCTATCATCTTTTCTTCCCTGAAACCAGTTCTTGGTGATTGCGTTTAGCCTGGATACATGGGAAATCTCCATCCAACACAACCTGAGATCGAACGTATTCAGGAAGCAACAGTTGCTTCAGTTCAGTGAAGAAAGAACTGGCCAACAAGAAATCAGCCATGAGCCTTCACCATTTACACCTAGGACATGGAAAAGGATGAGCCCAGTCGTTGTATAAGAGAAGGCAGAAAATGGCCAGCAAGCTGTGACCATGAAAGGAAAAAGAACCGGGCAAAGTTCTGCATAGCTGGATGACTCCAGCAGTGTAGGTAGAGCAGAGAATACAGGACACAGCTTTGAAATTTTAAAAATAGCAAGTGGGGAAAAATAGGAAGTTGACAATAAAAATATGCACGGGAGATGCATTTTACAAACCATTGTAGAAACTTAAAAAGGGAAGCAAAAATATTAAGGCCAGCCAGCATGGTTAAGAACAGTGAGGAGAGACCCTTCAAAGATCAGGGGTGAAAAACCACTAAATCATTCAGTGGTTGTTGGAACAAATGGTTGACTTTGAGAAAAGGGCCAGATTTTCGACAGTAACAAACAAGTGAGAACGGCTGATAGTAGTGGGAAGGCTTGGAAAATTTCTACTCAAGAATTTTACAAGAACGGGCTAAGGACTTTTCTGAACTCCCTACTTGAGTCATTTTTGGTTGTGTGTTTTTGTTTTTCTTCAGCAGCTCTTGGAATGTAGGGGAAAACCTGGGAAGAGAGAGATGAAAATCATTTAGGGTTGTGCCAATATTTAAAACAGGTAGGTAAGATGAAAACTATTACATGGGTGCTCATCTCTGACTCTAGAAGTGTATATCCATATATCTCTCATCAGTCTTAAAGAGTGTATCTGTATTGCATATTGCAGCACTTTGCTGAGATACTATCTCAGTTTCAGGAACAATATAACTGTATCAGTGCAGCCTCTGCCCTATTTTAATTAGCCTGGGCATACCACTGTGCTGATGCAGCTAAACTGTTCCCAGTCCTGGAGCTGGTTCAGTTGGAGTTACGTCAGGTATTGTAGCATATTTTGGTATTGCACCATAAAGACAGCAAGGCTAGACTCTGTATGTCTGGCCATGTAGTATATTGCTCAACGGAGAGGTCATACTTTCACCAGTAAAGAGAACTTCCTATTGGAAGAACAGGCAACAATGCAACATAAATCTCACCAGCTATCCTTCCAGCAGGGTAATTTGTACTTGTCTCCAGCAATCGTGCACTTAGAGTGCTACAAACAATGATATATGAGCATTCATGTGAAATATGGTTCAGATGTTGCCACCATATCATGAACTACTTTGCACGAGACTTCTTTGTGCGGATGAGGTCAACAAGAAGGTGCCAGCCATGATGATTTATGCACACAGAACAAATAAGGAAAGAAAAAAAAACCAAACTTGAGAGAAAACCCACGATTAGAAGGGGAAGGAAAAATACTGAAGACATAAAAAATCATCACATACTCTAGAGAATGGCTTGTTGAAGAATACAAAATGGGATCTCTCATCTGTATATCATTTTGGTTTTCTTTTCTGTAGTTGGATTTTTTTTTTTAATGATTTCTCTTGGAGTCTTATGGGACATCTTCCACAGTAACTGCCCTGGAAGTTATTATCTTAATTGCAGATAATACAGATAATTCGTGCAACCCACAAGCTAGTACTTGGGCTTGGTTTTTCTCGGTGCCAACTTTTCTTTTTCCCCATCAGATTTTCTTCCTTGTGTAGTGCTGCACTCCTCATCTTTTTCTTTTCCTCCCTGCTGTGAAAATACATTTCTTTTCTGTTCTCCCTAAAGCCTCACTTGCCGCAGGAGGAGCTCTGGGATCTTGCGGAGCCACTCGTATATGGGAAAACAACAGCTGCAGCGGCCCTTTGCAGGGTCTGATGGCTGCCCAGGACAGTGCCCTCCTGAGGCATGTGAGTTACCTCCAGCAAAGCCCTGCTAGCTGATAAGTGCCACCAGTTATTCCTGGAGGAGTGAATACATGGCTATCCTGCTCCTCAAAACCAGCTTTCCCTGCTCTCACACACCCTCATGATACTCAGTGACCGATGCTTGGTGCCATCAGCTTGCTGCAGTGTGGCTCAGGTTCTGGCATAGCTGGCGCCAGTTCAGCTGTGCACCACAGAGGTGTCTGCCGTCATGAGGGAAACCCCCAGCTCTGTATGTGTATGGTCCCTTTGCTGCAAAGAACATCAGCACCCCGACTTGAACACATTTAATTCCTTTCATCATTACAGCGGCGAGCAGATTGGGTTCATGGCAGCACGGATACAAGGGAAGCCCAACTGGGCACAACTGGCCTCCCTGCTGTCCTCTGAAACATAAAAGAGATCACCACATAACAGGCTTCCACCAGCATCTGCCTTGCTGCTGCTTGGCGTCTGTCCTCAGCACTCTCAAGCTTCTCCCCCCACCCCACAGTTACAAAGCACACCTCCAACATTCCTGACCATGCATGTAAAGAGGTAAGAACAAAGCTCTGGGAAGAAAGAATGAGAAAGAAAAAAATATTATCTGCATCTATGTCTCCTTCAATGAAAGGCTGAGTATAAGCGAGCTAAAATACTAAGGGTAGCCCAAGACTATTTCGTGGTGGCAGTAGGGCTTTCCTTCCCAAGCTAACACCCAATCTGCTTCACCATGAGATTAGGGGAGAAAGAAATATGGTCTTCATGATTATTTCCAGAGTTTGCAGGGAGATGCCTAGTTCTCCTCTCATAGAAGGGCTTTTGTGTGCATGTATATACTTTTACAAGTCTTTGGCAACCTCCCATCACTACAATATATTCACTGCAAACATATGCATCATATTAGTAAGTTATATTGTCCTTTACCTTCCCTCACCATGTCAGCAGTATCAAGTTCTGGAATTAATTTTATGTCCTCTTTCTTCATTCTAATTGTAATAAACCAGTCCTTCCCAGCTACTCATGTCATATTTTGAGTATAATATTTCTAACTCTTACCATCTAAAGATTTGTGGTTTTGGGGTTTTTTTTACTCTGGTTTCGAATCCTGTAGGTTTCATTTAAAAATTAATTTGCCTCTGGGATTGCAGAGAAAATTTGAAACTAAATAGAAAACTTCTAACAATCCAAAGCAAATGTGAAGGACTGCACAGCTTACATTTTTCTCTCTCATGATTTTTATACTGATCTCATGATTTTTGTGATCTGCTTTTGACTTTGAATGCAAAGGGCTGGTGCTTGCGCCTCAGTTCCCTGTTGTGCTCTGGGGTGTGCTGTTCATGTGCTGAAATTCCGGCACTTCTTAGAGGAGACCCTTTTCTTGGGAAGTAACTGCCATGGATTTAGGATGCTGCCCCTGTCCCGTAGAGAAAGGATTAAATACTGGGTCATAGCATCTCCAGCTGACAGAAGGGAGATGTTCACCTTTCCATCAGTAATTAAAGGTGGATTTTTGTTTATTGATTTTTCTGCCTGTGCTTCCCATGCTCACTCAAGCATTACCTCCCAGCAGAAATTCCACGTGCCGAGGTGTACTGCCTTGGCTCTGCAAAATGCTTGCTCAGAGCAGACATGAGTTTTCACTTACCAGGCAAGGGGAGCCCATTTCTTCAATTTAGATCTTAACCTCACTGGATCAAAAAACTTACTCCTGATATACATCTTTACAAAGTAGGAACGAATTGGGTTTATGACATCCCGTGTTTCTCCTGAAGTGGGGTTTGGGGTTTTTTTGACAGCTGAGGTCTTGTTACAATTCTGTAGGGTCCGTCAGAGCAAACTGCTCATTTATCTGTCCCATGGACACCCGCGTACTGCCAAGTCTCAGCTCTAAGCCAGTTCCCAATACACACACTGTACTGTGCAGCCCAGTACATATGCATAATTGAAGTAAAATAACTTCTTCTACATTCTTTGCACGTATTGTGTATCTCTAAGTTTCATACAGTTATGGTAGAAGTTGCTCCAAAAATTAAGGTGCTTAAAATATCAAGGCTTCAGAACTGAAGTAGCCCCACATACTGCAGCTTTTTTTCCTCTAGATATATGTCCTCCTTATCACAAAATGTTAATAAGAATCCTGCACACAACCCCATTACAAATAAAACAGTCTCATGTGTTCTTTTTATAACATTATGTTTTTTAACAGCATATACACAGACATCTGGCTAATAATCATCGGAAGGCCGGGCACAATAGTACCTCAGTTCTCACATTCATGCAAAACACTGAACCAAAAGAAATCTAGAAGACTCTTCCTCTCTTCTTTACTTTCATAAATTAAATACACAACATGCCCCTTCTGGAAAAATGCACACCACATGTCCAACATTTACTCATAATGAAAACCAGAAGGCCACAGTCTGGCTGCTCTGGAGTATGTGCTGCAAAGAGAAGGAATAAGGACCATTTCCTCTGTTTGCATGTCCCTTGTGAAGGAGCTGAAGTCTCTGTGAAATGGTGGGTTTGAGAGGCTCCAGGCTCCATGTCCTGAAGGTCCAGCTCTGACAGCCCTGTGATTGTGTGGTCTTGGCTGATGTTTCAGCCCTGACAGACATCAGGAGTAGGAGAGGAAGAAACAGGGCAAAAACCAGCTTTGGAATAAGAGCAAAATATGATTATGGGAGCTTTGGGTTGGAGGGGTGGGAAGTGTCCTTCTCACTTCAGCTGTTTGTTGACATCAGGTTCATCAGGCGCCTGTTTTCGCCCCAGAGCCTGAGGACTCCTGTGACAATGGACATGATGGGACAGTGCCAGTGGAGACCTGGGACAGCTTTGCTGTAGTGCTCCTGTTCCCTGAGGATGAGCAACCTGGAAGCATCTGGGGAAGCTCAGAAGAGTCCCTGCCTCTGCAAGCCCTCCTGCAGAGGGGAGCCCCATGGCGCCATGGGAAACCTGGCTGCTACCATCACCTCTGCCTCCACAGGCAACTTCCTGCCCACTGCACAGCTCAGCCACTCATGAATGGTGAGGAAGCGTCAGTTAAGGTCCACAGAGGGCTCTTGAATTTATTTTTTTTTTTAAATTGGGTAGGAAAAGAACATACTTTTAGCTAATGTACCTAAGGGTCAGATGAGGACACTGCAGAGAGCTGAAAGCTTATCTCCCTTGGTCAGTGCATATGATTCCCCTCTGCCTGTGCTGTTCTTCTTCTGGATAAGAACAGCCCTGAACTATATCAAAACATACTTTCCAAGCAGTAATCAAATTTGCTTAATTGATATTCACCTCCTTTTTGAATCCTCTTTCTGAAAACATCCTGCTAAAAATGTCTCAAGACTCCTTGTCTTGAAAGAGCAAATGCTGTAGAAGTTCAAAAAGACACTATGCAGGGGGTTGTAATTGCAGATTTGAAGAGACCAGGAGGTAGGCTGAGACAAAACAGTTGTCCGGGACAGTTACTGCTGGGTGAGGAGATGGGTGTCAGGCTGGGTCTGCTGAAAAGGTACCACCAGGATATCGGGGTATCTCTTTCTCTCTCTGGGGGTCTGTTTATGCAGAAGTCCACCTCCTGCACCTGCAGTGAACTGAAAACATGGGATGACTGCATGGAAAAGGAAGAGAGACTGAGACAAACATAAATAATTAACTCTGTTGCTTCTCAGGCTACAAGGAATGTGGTTCAATACCATCACGGCAGTCAAAAAAGGTATTTTGTGGTGAGGGAAAGATTTGTTACCTCCTCCACATAACAAGTTGAAAAATCTAGAAAGTAGAACACTAAATTCCATATACAGCCTGCTTGAGGAACAGGTGGGTGACATGTGAAGTCAAAGGTAATGTACTGTTGACAAGAAGAGCTCAGGGAAAGGAACACACTCTGTCGTGCTGAACACATCAGACCACTTACAAGAGCTGGCAGGAGAGAACACTGCATCTCCAAAGGATGCCAGCAGGCAAGTGAGCAGGACTGACTTTCTAGGAAGCTCACCATATCCAAACTTTAGACTTCAAAGCAGTAATAAAGGGACAATTTAAAAGACCATCGAAATGAAAAATAATTTCAAGAATTGTGCCCAAGGAATCATGAAACAGAAATTAATAGTGTGACTGGTGCAGCCGGATCAAAACTCCCAGGCACATAGTTAAAATACTCACTGCAGTCATTTGGTAGCATAGAAATATTTCTTGCAAAAGATGCTCTTCACAGATAATTAGAACAATCCAGTCATCCACAGCCTGTGAGGAAAATGAGAACTGCACTCTAAGTACAAATAAATGCATATCTTTGGTTTGACACTATGTGCTGCTGAAATCTGCTTAGGTTTGCATGCACCCGTGGTAGATCCAGGGGCTGGTGACTTTTAATGCCACTTGATGCTACCTGGGGCAGCAGATCTGATGCCATTCCCATCTGTTTGCCCATCTGGAGCTAGCACATGGAATCTATTGTCCAGCTGCACTTTCTGCAGTGGATTAGAACTAAAAATCAGGTTGCAGGGAGTCTGCTGATGTGATTAAGGCATTACAATGGCGAAAGAGGAAGAGAGATTCTTACCTAACCATTATCCCCTCATGCTTTTCCACCAGGTACCATTTTTATGTGCCTGATAACATTATCTGTTTGTCTCTTCATAACTGTATAGCACTTTTTTCATCATAGATAGACCTGTCCTAATATTTGACTAAGGATAACAGCTATATTTAGAAGAACTTGGAAGACATCTATATTTAGAAAGAAATCTTGGGAATGGGAACTTTAGGGAAATGATAAATGTATAAGATATGGCCAGGCAAAAAGCTATTATTATATATACACAGATAAAAATGCTTATGGAGAGTTTATATTTCCAGCTGCACTACAAAGGGAGGAGTGGTGCAGCAACAGAGCGTGTGAATCTATAAAGTACCAATTATCCAGCACTAGTTTCCTGCCTGGACACTCCTAATGCACAATGGATGTGAGGCACCTTATTCCATTTTTGTTTTAAAGCAAAACCAGTAGCTTTCCCCTGAATACGTAAATCCAAGACTTTGTCTTCCATGAGAGAGTGATGAGGGGGAGGGAAGAAGAGAAATGCCCATCACTAACCTGTTATCTCACCATATGTCCTAGATAAAAGCAAAGCATCTGGAGTGTTCACAGCAGGTACTGAGGAGAGTTCATTATGATGCCACGTACCTGTGCTTCACGTCTCTTATGTTGTCCAGCAGCAGAGACACAGTGCTGTAGCTCTGTTCTAGTTTCAAAATGAGACAGGCAATGTGCAATAAAAAGAGATAAATGCTTCATCTCTAGTGTTAGAAAAGCATGTTTTTGTTGTGTGCTTTGTTTTGCTTGCATAGCTTTTGTGGTCACAAAGCACTGAAGATACACTGGAAGGGTAAAAACGTGACAGTTTTCCATTAGTAAGCATTCTGCTGGCCTGTTCTTGTCTTTCAAAGCAAAGACAGCAAAACCAGTTGGTGCCTTTCCCCA
>VZTU01011525.1:269165-286858 GCA_013400835.1 Zapornia atra
ATAACACCCCCACTGTCACTAGTTGCCTTGGGGCAGTGAAGGCAAAGGACCAGATAATGTGAACTAGTAGGAACACAAAGCTCTAGGATATGAAAGGGGACAGAGTTTTTTCCCAGAAGAGTAGCGATACTTCAAAACTCCTTAATTCAACACAGAATTAGCCCAGCAATAGCTTTCAGCCAGGTCATACATGTGTTTTCTTTATGCAAGATCTTGTTCTAATTCAGCAGTGATCCAAATGAAAAATTGTCCCATTAAAACCAAACAAATTAAAAAAATACATCTTATATGGACTGACAGTGATAGGGCAGGAATGAAGTACTCTTTTGAAAGAAGAAAACTGGTTTGATGACAAACTGAGAAAGAGGAGCCCTTTTCTTCCCAGGATAATGCCACCAAAAGGACTGCAAGAATTAGAGGGGACGTTAATAAAAACAGACACTGGAAATTTATGCCTGCTTTGTATTATTAGTTCAGTCATGACGCCTTAAAATGAAGGAGGGAAGAATAAGAACCTGCAAGGTTCCCATGGTGTTGTTTTAATTCTGTACTACACTTCTCACCAGGTACAGGTAGAGCTGTAATGGGAAATAGGAGTTTGAAATTTTAAAGACAATGAAGGAATGTCTTTTACCAAGTCATTTATGTAAACAGTGTAAGGCCATAGGCTAAGTCATGATGTTTTTCCAGCACAGATAAACATCTAGAGAAAGAAATTAAGATGAACAGATTAGAAGGTGGATGTTAAAATCTTTTCCTGGGTTTTTCTGGGTTGGTTTTTTTTTTGCATGTCCACAACACTTGCTGCCTGAAATGTGAAACTCCATCTGTATTTATCAGCCTCAGATTCAGCTCATCTTGACAACTGATGGTCATCTCAGCATTACCCTGGCAGATTCAGGAAAAAAAAAAAAAGAAAAGCAAAAAGCAGAAAAAGAGACAGAGCTGATTTTAAACAGTCAAATTAAAAAAAATAAATTCATTAAGATATATGTACAGTAGGAAGATTTTTTAAAAGTATTTCTGTCTTCTGTAGGCAAGCAAATGTAGCTGTACAGACTTTGAAATCTCCTTTACATAATAATGGGGAAACATTAGTCATTACATACAGAAAAATATAATTATATAAATTGAACTGAATTCCTGGTGGAAGGTTATCTTTACAATCAGCAGCATTAATACTTAAGTAAAATTGAAGTTCTGTCATTTACTTCAAAGAAATCAGGATTTCATCCTTAATTATATATTTCAAGTGAAATTATAGAGACTAATGCAAAACCTTCTGAAGCGAAGAACAAAAGACTGCGGTTGATGTCAGTGGATTTAGTGGGAGTAGGTAGTAAATTAACAATGTGCAAAGGAGCTACTGCAAATATGCAAGAATGTTTCCCAAATCTTCTAGGATGTCTGTTTCAAATTCTGTATGGTATATTGGTTCTTCGTACACTTACCAGTAAGTGTGGTTGAAACAAAAGGAGCGTTTTAAAGTTTGAGCCTACTGCTGTTGGAGTCAATGAAGGTTTGTCTCTCATTTTTATTGGAAGAAGTTCTAGTCCTTTCCAGAGCAGCAAAGCAGAGTGGATCATGAAGTGAATCGGCAACACGCTACTGCTAGCGGCGAGGGGTTTTTTCCCCATGAAAATTGTTGTTGCATGCCTAGTGTCTGCTAGACACAGACCTTGTTTCTTTTTTTATGTACACAGAATCTCCTATTTCTGAAATTATTACCACTAAATAATATTAAGCCATGTTTCATTAGTCACTCAACTGATAATTTGAATTGGTCCCAGAAAGGTTGAAAAAGCAGATTCATGGGTGGAGTGTATGGTACGAGATCTGGTATCTTTGTTTTTCTTGCTCTTACTATTCAAATTTGTCCTTCTTTTCAAAGAGGTGATGAAGAGCCATATGTATTTATTCCAAATAAGGTCCAGATTAAAGGACTCCTCTCAGCAGCCAGCCAGTAGTCTTTTCTCAGGCTGGATGTCCCTGACGTTCCTGAGAGTCCCTTGGGTGAGGCCATGCACTGGGGATGGTGTCCATATCAATCATGGACAATTCTTCCTCATAAGGCAATGTTGGTACGGTGCAACCGATAAATAACAGGTGGCCAGCGCAGAGGAATGCAGGCACATAACAAAGGCTGTGCAGGGTTAAAACATCAGGGTTTTGCCTGCAGCTGTCCACAATAAATATGCATAAGTTCATTTTTTGCTTAGTTATGGATTCATCCACCTGTTTTCCTGAGAGTGCCAGACATTTTGTACTCTAATTATTACCAGGTCCTACCCAAAGTCGATTTAAGTTAACACAAAATTAACTGTCAGTGATCTCAGGAGACTGGGATCAAGCCATACGGAGCAGTTTCACCAGCATATTTACATTATGGGTTCCCAGTTTTGACCTTACAAGAGCAGGGCCTAGGTTAAAAAAAGCCACAGTGTTCATTCTTTGTGCAGGGGTCTTACAGATTCTGTGCTGTTCTCATTTCCAGGTGATTTTTTAAAAAGAAACCTGAGCCCCTGTTAAATTATTCCAATAGACATCCCTGCAGAACCATAAAGTCAATGAGGGATTCAGAGCTGCAGCCCCAGTCAGCTGAGAGGACTCTGCTCCCACCTCACTCCAGACTTCAGGCCTTCCCAGGTCAGCCTTTGCACCCTCTCCACAGCTGCTTCATCTGCTGTATGGGCAATGTGGTTCTGCAGATGAAGTAGCTCTGGAGAGCTTTGCTCCCCATTGACACTTCCGATGCTTGTTGCTTTCTCCCTGTGCTTCTTGTCAACTCTCATCCTACCTGTTTACATCTGATGATTTCCAAAGATTTGGCCTTCGTACCCAAGTAAGGGCACAGGGTGTCCTACAGGCATAGTTAATAAGTAAATCCACAGGCATAATAATAATAAGATAAATTTATCAGGAAAATACCTACAATCTACAAAAGCTCCAGAAAATCCTGACATGCAGGGGTCAGGATTTGCAAAGGAAAAAAGGAACGGCTAGAAGTAAGTTCCCCTGGGCATTATTCAACAACTCTGCAGCTAACCAGATGTACAAAGCATCATGCATTACCAGTTGCCAGTGAGTTTCAGAATCCATTTTATAAATCTGGAATTGCATCATATACTATACTATATAGGACTTAATAATACATTTAATGATGTAAGCGATCATAACATGCAACTTGGCCTTCTCTATACTTCCCTCTTAATGAAACAATCAGTGAAGCAATGTCTTGAACTCGGTGCTGCGTGGCTACTCAGAATCATTAAATCTCATGCTTGATTTTACAACAAAACCTGTAGTTAATCAACTGCAGACTTATCTCTTTTTATTACTGTCTGGTATTTACATTGAAGATGTTGGCTAGTCTTAAAGCCAAGGCGGTAGAAATGTGGTTTGCATTTAAAAGCTGAACCCATGTTCACTGACACCTCTCTGCACAATTATTTCCTGGTGTGAGTCCCTTGGGATGGAGATCCTTGTCAGCCACGTTTTGGGATGTTTGTGGACATGATTAGGTGATGGTGTCCTGAGCGGCCAGCGTGCACAAACCAACATAAAATCAGTCTTCCAGCCTGGGCAGGTAAATGGAAGAAGAGCTCACCTAGACTTTTTTCTTTAATATGTCTTTATCTTTATTCAAACTTCTTCATTCCCACTTTATACTCACATTAGCAGACTAAGCTCGAGTTCTACAGGTAGTTTTCCTCTTTGCAATATTGTGATTTGCATTAGCTGCTGGGGTAGACTTACTTACGTGACCCGTCAGTAGCAGCCAGTGATTTGGAGCTGGGCGAGGTAGGGAAATCAGGAAGATTATCTCCCCAGATTTGTTTGCCTTTTAAAGGCTGGAACAGAAAGTTTGAAATATCTTCTCTTAACACCACATTGGTGAATCAAGCTGCATTTGCTTGCTGCTGCCTACTTTTCATGCAATACCCTCAGGAGTTTTTGAGTAAGAAGAGCAACAGGGCCCCTTTGATCCCACGCAGGATGGGAATCCCTCCCTCGGATAGGGATGTGGGGAAGCAGAGCTGCTTGCTCGGAGTCCCCCAGGAGGGGCTGCACACTGAACAGACCAAAAGAAAAATTCCATGCATTTGTTAAAGGCTCCTGTGAGCTGATTGCATTTGGTGAGTAGAAGCCTAGTAAAAGTCAATTAGACACCTGATTAAAACTAGTAAAAATCACTAGCAAAACCTGAAATAACTCTTTGCACAAATATCCAGGCTTTTACTGAGCTTGGGGTGTGAATGACTTCCAGTCTTCTCTGGTATGGTCGAGAACATTTAAGAGCCACATTTTCCTTTTAAACCAGTATTCAAAAGAAGAAATGAAATAGGACTTCCAGAAGATAATCTCCTGGGAGCTGAATAATGCTTTTCACCAGAGTTTGCTGCTGCAAGTCTGACTGTACTCACTGCTCCTGGGAATTAAAGAGGTAATTAGCAGCAAAACAGGGAATGATGCTTAAACTGGGTGAGCCTGTATGCCTCCGATGCAATCCATGAAGACTGCCAAGACAAGATGAAGACAGAGTTAAGACTTTGCTTTGTATTTTCCCTTTGATATACAAATGCATGCACACAAGATTAAAGCTACGTTTTTTAGTAAAATCATATGGCTGTAATACCTGATGCAAAATAACACTCCCAGCTTTAGAGCCCTGGCCGGCATTGTATATCTTACATATGAGAAGCTAGTAATTGATTTGGCTCTGTATTCAAGACAAAGCCATATTTCTCAGAAGCATCAGCATATGCTGTAAAGGGACTTCAAATTTATGGGAAAAACATGCATAGCAGAAGCATGCTGATTTTACCAGAAGTGATCTACTTCATGAAAAAAAAGTTCTGCGAAGAAATATCCCCCGAACTTAATAAAAATATGCTTATTCCTAGTGAGCCTGAACTTCTTCTGGTGAGTTTATCCCATGCAATAATAAATTTGGCAAGAATCACCCTTTACTAAAAATCACTAATAATATATTTTAAATCTAAGACATACATGCAAAGAGAGATTAATTTAGCAAAATATTTCTGAATTTTTCAGCAAATTACTTTTCCTGCAGATGAGAATCCTGAATAATTTCAGTGTACGTGAACATCAGTAACAGAAGCCTTCATGAGCACTAATCAAGAACTTACACCTGGTTTTCATACTACTCCACGGGTAATGAACCTAAGAACCTAGAATAGAATAAACTGCATGCTACAAATGCTAGGAAACCTAGTTCTGTTTTATCTAGTTAATGGCAATTAAATTTCTACAAGTGTGTATACTGGTATTTTGGTTATTAATAATAAGAAAAGGTATATTTGAAACACTTTAATATATATTATAAGAAAAGGTGTATTTGGTAAATTTAGAAAGTGTTCTTTTATTAGTGACTTCAAAAAGCTTTAAACAAGTTTAATCAATTGTGGTAGATCTAGCTGAGCAGTGGAAATCCAGACATCCTGGTTTAATACAGTGTGTGATATTTCTGTGCCTTCTGAGACATCTTGAAAAGATTTTGACACTCAGAATCTAAAGGAACAAATAATTAAGGATCCTTCTGATACCAGATCAATCCACAACTCACTGGTGCTGATTCTTCACCATTTTGCATCTGGTAGTGTCATTTGGAGATGTGCTGAGTCAGTGCTAAACTTTACAAAATCACCATGAACCAAATCCCTTTATAGAGGTGCACACAATATAGGGCAGGAAGCTGGGAAGTCAATCCCAGACACTTGTGGATCTCCTACTGATACTGGGATGGATTCTTGTTTTATTCAATTAAATTCTCCAAATCTGATCCTTTTTACCATTAATTCACAGTCAAGGATGAGATTTATGGACCTGAACTCATGAGTTTGACCATGTACAACATGGTTTCTTTGAAGACACCGCAACCAGCAGTAAACAGGGGCAGACCCTCAATTAGTTTCTGTGGGGTTTGGGGTTTTCTTTTAGGCATTTGCTAGAATTTGTAAAGCAAGAGTCTGCTCTGTGCATTTTGCTGGACAGAAAATGCAAAGTAAATGCAGCTGGTTCTTATCCTCTGATAATTCAATCTACACGCATCCCCAGCTTTAACATGAACAAAGCCATCTGTAAAATGTTAGTTACATTAGAAGACACGAATCTTTGTTTTCAACCAGACCTGAGCCAATCAATACAACTTTCTTTGATCTTTGTGTTTTCTGGAATAACGGCAAGAAACCAAACAAAAGTCTCCACAAAAATCAATTTGAGCTGTAACGCAGTCTTAAAACTACCAGGCACTCTTTCTGATGAGGGGCTTTGCTGCCGGTAGAGTTTCTCTGCTTGCCACATGCATTCCAGTGGTGATTCAAATTCTTCTGCTGAAATGGGCTTGGAGGACAAACTGTACTTGCAGTTGTATAGCAAGCAGTAGGAATACTGGAAAGGAAACAGGAGTTTTCTCTCAAAACGCATATACGGCCCTCCTGGATTTTTTTTTTTTTCAGATGAAATCCAGGCCAAGTTTGTTTAAGTAACCGGTATAGACAATACAGGAACTGGATGCAGGAAGAATGCTGAGAAAAAAAAACCCCAAAAACTCAGCCACTTCCAAGTATGCCCAAAGCATTTTATTCATATGGTGTGTTCACATTACCTTCAAACTGCACTTATTCCTACTTATTCGCTACAGTGCGGCTTCAGTAACATTTACAGACAAAAGTATGTATTTTTTCCAAACACTCTCTTGAATAAAAGGAAATGAGTTCTGAGGATGAACACCAGCTTTTAGAGCAAGTCCCTTTACGCGTCCTGTAGTTTTCCTGCATTTGTGAGAGGTGTATTCTCGAGTCAGCATTTTCACTCCCCCACATTTATTTGAGACTTAGGTGAGTAGCAATGGGCACAAAGCCCTGCTGCTGGAGTAGGGTAGTGTTTTGGTTTTGCTTGGTATAATTGTCCGTACAATGGGCAGATGAGCAGAGTGAGAAACTGATATCTGCCCACCAACTCCTCTCTGCATCCTGGGGAAAGACAGCAGCACTTTGTACGCTACACAGAAAAATGATTCAAATGTAGCCCTTCACTTGGTGCCTGAAGAATACGTCATGTTTTCAGCAGCATTCCTCCTAGGAACATGAATGCACAAGGCACAGATATCAAGAAAAAGATGACTAATGTGACTGCAGGTCTGCTAAGAAAGGCTGCCCCATTCCTCCCATCGGCAGGCAGAATTAAGAAGCTCTCTTCCATATTTTCTTTTTCTAGTTGCTGAAGTCTTGTAACTCTCTTGCCATTTTAATCATGTTTATTAGCTTTAATCTTATTTTTTTTTAAGTTCTCAAGATCAGCTCTTTTCTACCGATCTGGAACCAGCTAGAATAATTTAAAAGCCCTTCCAAATGCCTGTCATCACAACCAAATTTTTTTCTGTTTCGTAGATCTGAAACCCTTATAGTCTAAATAGTGATGCTTTCATTCAGCCTACTGGTGCCTGATGGTGCTTTTTGCCTTTTCCTCTTAGCTGTTACCTTTACAGTCTCCTCATAAACCAGAGGACTAGCTGCTCATCCCCTTATTCCATGTTGGCAAAAGATTTGGGCAAACTCCGTGCTTTTATACACTCTACTGATATGGTGTGCCATGGCAGAATGGGTAGAAATGGTCTTATCCAAGTACATGGTCCTATATAACCCTTCTGGTACTACTCCCATCTCTGAAGGATGCTGGAAGGCTGACATGGGTTGGGCATGACAAAAAAAAAAAAAAAAAAAAAATCCAGTGGGGACTTCCTGGGCTTCAGAACATTACCTGAAGCACAAAATGTAGCACCAATGATACCAAAATAAGAAAAATAAGATAAATCAATTAATTGTCCCTTTCCTGTGCTGCCACATGTCCTCTCCCAGCAAGACTCTGGTTTGACAGTCTTTGTGGAGAAGAACATTTAAATTAGGTTTTGATCTCCATAAATCATAACAGCTGGAACAGCGAAACATGAAACAACTCACAATGGCTTTCCACATGAAGAAATGCTGGAGACGTCTCCAAATCCTTTAATTTGGCAGAGAAAAATAGTATGTATAGCCAATAAAATCTGTCTGGTGCATGTTTTATTCAGAAAGAAAATGTCATTCATTATCATGCATGCTTCAGCCAAAGCATGCAGATATAGAAAGAGAGTGGAAACCTTTAAAAGGCATACATAGGAATGGGAAGAGCACTGTGACTGTGAAGTTACTAGGTCACTGTAAGAAATTTTCTGATTTAAATCTGAAAGAACCTTCAGAAAATGACTTACCAGTTGTGAACTGGGACTAGAACAGGTAGTCAACCTGACGGGGCTTTTTGAGCCAAAAAACCCTCTTGTATCCTACTGCAGAGAACATGGTGAAAGAATTAGCTGGGTAAAGGGAAAAAACATTTAGGAATATATGGCTCTGAAGAGGACTTGGTTGTCTGATCTGAAATGTGGCAAAGGAATCAACAAAGTGTAAGACATCTGTGTAGCCAGGACATAACATGCAGGAAGAGTAAGAAAAAAACCTCACATAAGAATATCTGTCAAATAATGGAATTGGGGAAGTTGCTAAAAAAGCCAGACACTGTTCATAATGTCATGGGAATGGTTACCTTGAAACATTTTTCTTAAGTCTGTACTGTCCCAATGTTCTTGCCTCCCTCAGCTATGAAGCCCTAAAGGAAACTTGCCCTTCTCACAGTTCAAGCTTTATTCCCTTAAAACATATTATACTTCTTCAGAGATGGAGCTGCATGTCAGTGTCCTGAACTACCTGTGGAAATCTCAGCTCCAGTGGCTGCTGTTTAAAAGATGAGTTCATGAGTGCCTGGACAAGCCAATAAACTTTTTGTCTTGAACTCCCATCTCACAGATTCACAATGGTATTTTTTCAATGGCATTTTTCTTTCCCTTTTGCAAAGCATTGCCTTGGCCTGTTACTACATTTATTTATAACATGATGCTCAGGCACAAATTTTCTCGCATCTCGTTTCCAGCCTAATGCATTCTCTGCAGCCAGCCATAAACTCTGGGAGTCGCAGCCCTGTCACAGGAAGGATTTTACCCTAGAAGCATGTTTTAGAGCAAGAAATGTTCCCATTCTCCAGTATTATATTCAAAACAAACTAAAAAGATCGACTTGCTCTGGGCACTCACATTTGCCTTCAGCAGGATTTCTCAAGCATTATAAAACACATAAAAGGTCAAAGGACACTTCAGGGCCAGTCCAGAGAGACTGAAGTCATAAAACAGGGATGTAGATCACAGATACTGAGATCACATGCCTAAAAGAAAAGGTAATTTTCTATTTCCTTATATTTTCATGACCAACTAGAAGATATGTCAGCCAAGAAATGGCTCAAAGCGCTATACACCAAGGCAAGGAAGGCAACCCCCAGGTTTGGTCGCACACCATCTCTCTTGCTGCCATCTGCTGTTTTCGTGTGGAAGCATGGAAAATTTCAAATAACCATTCCATGATTTTCCCCTCCACATACTGTGCTAACCCTACCTACAATTTGGCAAAGTTTCATGGGTGACATAGAGAGGTGCCATTCACACCGCTTCCTTCATGCCGTGGTTCCAGAAAACAGCAAGCACAGCTCTCTCCGTTTGCAGAGTTACTAATGGTAGCTGTTGCTACTGAAGAGTCTGGACTTAGCTTTGCTTGTAAGCACAGGTGAGTAAACCAACCAGAGGAAAGGCTAACACCCAAAACGCTCTGTGGAAGCTGCTCTGCTCATCCTTCAGGAGCAGAAGTGCACTGGGGATGAGCTATCAGGCACTGCTCAGAACCGAGCAGCTGCAAAAGTTGTGCCTATTACTCTGGCCTGACAAGAAACTGTTCATGGACACTGCATGAAATTTGTTCCTGTGTTTAGCAAGAAAAGCGGATGGCAGACAGCTTGTGGAAGTAATTTTTTATGTCTGTCTTTGGAAAGTGACCGGTAAGTTTTGCTCATTACCTTTAAAAGGAAAACCTGAAGTAGTTGATGATGCTATTATGAACGACTTATTATCTTGACTTTTCCCACAGAAAACTGCGATACAGGCTGTCCTGTGACAGCGGTGGCTCAATCCTGTGACATTTTTCTCTTGGTATGAGGAGGAATTAGTATTGCATAGGATTAAACCATATTTTTTAATCATTTAAATGCAATCATACAGCAAAATTAAAGGGGAAACTTTCATTTTCCCAATTACTCTTTATTTAAGAATTGTAAGTTACTAAATTGATCTGGAAAATTTTGCTTTACTTTTGATACCTATTTCAGGGAGGGGTTTTTTTGACATGAATTCCCATTTGGGGCAAAGAGAAAGGTTGGTTACTTCTGCTGAAAAGCAAAGCAAGCAGATTAATAGGGGAAATAATGTATTCATTCTAATGTATTATATACTTTCTGGGAGTAAATTTTTAATTGGACAACTTTGCATAAATGGAATGTAAATGTGTCTACAGCACAGCATGTGTCTGGTGCTTTAACAGTCAAAGTTCAAATCCCGATGTCATTAATCAGGAACAATAATTTGTAAATGCAGGGTAGGTAATGGAAATGAAAACAAATGTGCTTTATTAACTTATTCTTCAAGCACAGGTAGAACTGTTTGAAAATTAGTTCATTCACCCCAGCTACACATGGCATGCCTAAAACAGCCCTATTATGAGTAAGTTAAAAATCTATGGCCTTTGACTACAGAAAATCTAACTCCCCTGGTCATATCTGTTAGGGATTCATGTCTAGGAATCATGGTGCGAGACAGGTTTGAAGCTTCATCTTGGAGTCTTTGGTCCAAAGAAAGATCATCTACCACCCCAATCATGCCTCTGAAAGGCCCTCTGAAAGGAGGAGATACTAAGCTGAGACATCTTTTTATGACCTTTAAGAAACCAAGATTAGAATTTTTACTTTCTTGATTGAAAGCGATGGTGCTGATGTTATTAATGCAGCCAAGATGCAATCAGATATCTCATTAGACTTTGCGAGTGATACGCTGGTTCTGCATTATCCATCCTGGAAATGCAGTAATGGTGTGTGTCCAAGAGCCTGGCAGATGCCTCCTTCCTGGATCTCCATTTTCTGATGGAGTAATAAAGTGAACTCAGTCATGCACTGCTGTTATACGGAGAGCGGGCTTGCCCTGAATCCACATTATCTATATATAGATATTATTGCAGGGTTAATATTTTTAATGGGAACAGAGTTTCTTTCCACTTGATTTCAGTTCAGCCTATGCCAACCTGGTTTTGGTCTTCATATTCCAGCCAATGGTCTTATATTAATATCCTTGCTGGTGTTCTGTAAACCGGAAGGTGATAACTGTGCTGCTCACTGAACTCTGGTACTAACGTTATCCTTTCTAAAGGAAAACATCACACACCTGTCCCGCTAGCTAATAACCAGCCAATAGGATGGTTGTCACAGCTTTAAAATGTAGAAATGGAAATGGGAAGAAATCCCAAACTCCCAGGGGGGGAAAGGTCAAACGTAAGAGACAAATTTATGGCTGAGTAAGAAGGACAATGAAAGATTCCTTAAACTGGCCAAAACAACAGGATAAAAGAAAAACAAACCCTCCTAAACCGTGTCTGTTTGTTTTAATTACAGGGTTGACTGCAGACTGCCAGCCTGGTTTAAAATCAACACTTCACAGTAAGAAACTATACAGCCATGTATCACTTCTCTGTGGGCACTTCCTTCCACTGACACACAGTCTAATAGCTTCCACAGGACTGCACAGAGGGGTGAACAACACTGATGAAGGAGGATCTATAGGAGTGTGTTTATTTACAGACACATGCACATGCACACCAGCTATTGCGTGGATCAGCTTCTTGTTGTGGATAATGATCTGTATAAAATGCAAAGCTACAGGAGACGTTTCAACAGTCAGGGGAAAACAAAATATATATTCCACATGTAATGCTAATTTATTCTGTCCTCAAGGGGGATCTCCGTGAACTCGTCAGACTAAAAATGAGCTCCTCTTCCAGCAATTTTAACATTTACTACTTAGCACCCCTAGTTAACATTGCTAACTAGTTTGCTTTACCTTTTCCTAATATTTCCAAGTAGGGAAAACAGAAAAGGGATCACTCCAAAGCTCAGCATTGTGCTCCTGAGTACAAGCTGAAGCACATTTTTTCCTGAGGCAGAGAGCACACTGCACCCTAATGTAAACAGCTGATACAAAGCCAATGCACCAATTTATGCTGCAGCTAAATCCTTAACTTAGCACTTATGTAAGACATTAGACTTTTATAGGGCTTGGACCAAGGCATGCGTTTCATGAGGGGCTCACTAATTTGACAAAACAACTGAGTGTGCTCTTTGGTATGATGAACCAGACCTCTTATCCATTGGGGAGAGATGAAGGAAGATAAGATTCTATTTTTCCAGCTTTATGAAATGCTTTTTCAGATTTCCTCATTTACTATAAGCTCAACACCAACCAATTTTCAGAATAAAATTTTTAACCTGCCCTCTAGTAAAAATGCTAAGCCTTTCCCCTCATGTGAGAAAACCAAAATAGATTTTAAAAAATTGTGCACACAGAATTTCAAGTATCTCTGCTCAAAATCTACCAGTTTTCAAGTGCTTAGGAATCACGCTGAATCTGCTTATCCCCCACCAGGCAGGGCTGGGGAACAAATTAGCACTAGACCTCTGCTACTTTTCTCTTAAGCAGTAGTCACATTTCTGCAAGACTGCCACTTTCTAAATAAGTTAAAGCAATGATGTGAAATTTAGCTTAAGCTAATAGGGTTTTGTAGGTTCCACACTTGAACCAAAATGCACATTTAATGAGGACCCCAGGAAATGACACGGCTCTCGACAAAGTTTCATTAATGGCTTGGGACTGCGATTTTGGGATAATCAATCTAAAGTAGCAAACTGTAAGTTTGATTTTTCAGGAATTGGGAGCTCAGCATTTCCTCCAAATAAAACTGTCTCTATTGAGTCTCCATTATGGATGTCCTTGCAAATCATCTGTATCGTTAAAAAACATGCGCCTTTTATTTTCCCCCGTTAGTAAATGATATTTAACGTATTAAATTAAGTAATTTCTGATCATTTGTGAATGACTTTGCAAACTGTGGTCAAAATGTGTTTGCAATAAAATGGAAAACTAAACAAGTTAATTAAAGATCAACTCTTCATAGCTGCAAAAGTCAACCCTGAGGTTTTTTCATGTTAATCAAAAGCAATAAGACTACAATACATCCTACTAAAGAACGTGCACTTAACCAGTTTGGTCATTTGAGACCTTCAGGCAAACGTTGATATTTTTGTTTTGGAGACAGCTTTTGTTCCTACTTTATATGACAACGGATGAAGGCCATGAGACACTTAGGTACACCTTAACCTCGGACCTCTAGGAATAATATACAAAAACTGAGAGAAGCAGATACACAACAACATCAAGAAGCCTGGCTTCTAACATGTGTTATACAGGAGCAGTGAGGTGTTTTTATCTGAATTAATGAGGACAGACACAGCAGTTAACAAATCCAGACCCGTTTTAAAAATCCTATGTCATATTTCAATTAAATGCATAATTAAGAGATTTAATCAAAGCTGTCTAGTTGTCCTCAAGTCCCTGACAAGGCTCCACTTCCAGCCCACTCAGTGTTACAGGTGCTGATTCATGCCCTTGGGTCATTTAGAGGAACTAAACCCTTGGCTGCTTCTGTGAGGAGGCAAAAAATCCCAGCCCAGAAAGAAAAGCTCCAGAGACTCTGTGTTGGAGGTAAGAGAAGTACCCTCTATAAATCAGGAAGGGGTAACTTAATCTTCCTCTAGGTCAGGCATCAAATTTTTTCCCTTACATCAGTGACCCCTGAGAACTTCTTATAACTCGAGCCTCACTTGGGAGAATTAAGAATATCCCATGCCTTATGGCAAACCAATAAAGTTGTTCCTCTTCAAAACAAGGCACTGTAAAAAAAACCCCTACACATCTGTGAAGGGACAACGTCTCAAATGAGCACTGCCACAGCCTGGGGAGTGACCCCACAGTGATCACACCACCAGCTGTGGGGCATTGCTTGTTACAAATATCAGCAGCATCCCTCCTTCTCACCTTCCAAGGTCTGCAAGTGGGAGCAGGGGAGAAGCAGGGGCTGGGGCTCTGGCTCCCTGGCTGCTCCTCACTATACATCTACGCTCTCACTGTGAAGAGGTGTGTTGGGGGGGAAAACTGCAGGAGGGAGGAGATTTCCTTCAGATGTTTCTACTCTGATCCAGGAAGCTAGGCACCATTGTAAGTAACAGGAGGTGAGTACCAGGGGAAGTAGGTTGCACTTGCTAAGGGGTAAGATGAAGTGGCTGATGGGTTCAGACTCCCAACCTTGCATACAAGAATCTCAGGAAATTCATTTTCAGTTATTAATCATTTATATGTCTCATCAGTGGAAAAATGATTAATTATAATCTACATCCAAGCCTCTAAAAAGTTATAAGCAATTTTGGGCTGAATGTTGCCAAACTATGTAAATTAAAAAAAACCCCACCAAACAAATGTATTCTTACAAGAAGTGCTGTTGAAAAACCTGTAGTCCAAGGAAAATGTGCCAGAGAAATGAAACAATGGAGGAAAAACAGCCTGTTTCCTTCAAGGTTGGGTAAAAATCTCTGGAATGTGTGTAGCTTCCACTGTGTGTTTCAAGGTGACCTCTTTCTGTGGCTCAGACTTTCTGTAACTTCCTTCTAGTAAAGAGGGAGACTCCGTGTGTATGTTGAGCTCCTCGGCTGGGGTACGTCAGTGTTGTCCGGTGAAGTCAGTAACGCCAAGCAGATTTACTGCAGCAGAGGCACTGGCTCGTTGCTTGCCAGCTACTCTGAGCAGCGCGGTGCAGGCTCCCCCCTACCCCAGCACCCGTCCACCCGCCTCCTGCATCAGTGGGACTTGCAAGGGGTCAGGCTGCAGACAAGAAATTGGATTTCCTAAACTGTCAATCTGTCAAACAGATGTAAAATTCCTGCCCTGTGGTATTGCAGTTGTCTTGCTCTATTTCCCATCTCTCTGCACAATAAAGCACTGGATGTTTAGCTGATTTGAAAGCTGAGGTGAGATATTCTAAGTTTACTCTAACCCTGAACAATGTAATCTTTCTTTAGCATCAAAATATAAACTAAAAGGAGACCATCACTGAGCTTGTTAAAACAACTCTTTGGTTCATGTTTTTGAATCATTGTCAACTGAGAAACAGAAGTTAAACCCCTTAAAGGACCATACAACTCCTTCCTCCAAGTTAAGCACTAGGTGTTGTGCTGGAGGTAAGAAATCACCTTGTCTTTAGGGTTTGCACTTGGAGCAGCCATTCTGCTTATCAGTCTCCAGGCTGTATTAAGTAATTTGCCAGTACCTGTCTGAAACCTACATAAACAAAAATATTTTTTCTTTGATTTTAAATTATTCTGATCAACAGCCAAGTAAAGCTGGTAACGATGATATACACGTGCCCATATATGTATTTACAGCCATATTTTTCTAAATCTCTGCTTTTGTACTGTCTGTACCACAAATGCATCTGTTGTGTACACCACAAACGCAGACAATAAAAAGAAAATTAACACTCCAACCAAAACCTCACCTAAGCTCAGGTAGCATTCATAACTTGACTTATACTGAAGAAATTAACATAAGAATTTCAAAGCCAAGAGTTTGCCATCCTTTAAGTTCTGCATAGTGCCTGCTCTTCAGAAATTCCCAATTAAGAAGTCACACACAGGTAAAGTTCCTTGTTTTTAAAGTTCTTTTCTTTTGTGCAGTTCCTTAACTCTGCAGTGATAAAGCTTTATTTTTAAGATGATAGAACCGAAGTTTGGGGTTTCAACAGTACTTGGGTACCACACTCATCTGGGGTCTGAGAGAAGTTTATGGAGAACTAGCTGTCTTTGCAGCTCTTTAACATTTTTTAATGTGCTCTGGTGTAAGCTTTGCACCGAGTTAAAGGTATTCATTGATGCTACTAACCAATTTCAGTAGGAATTAAACATCTAGATAAGGATCTGTGCTGTCCTCTTCACTTTTATGACTCAGTTTCCAAAGGCAACACTTCTTGACCTACAAACCTAAGGATGTTTCCAGTAACTCCTTCACTGGTGTGTTTGAAGGGCAGTCCTGCTGAAAGCTCAAGGAAGCAGCTAGGCATGCTTATTTGGGTTGGTTTTATTTAGTGAAACAGCATACTGAGGCACACAAGACCTGCCTGAAGAATCTTACATAAGGTTCTACCTCAGAGGAAAGGGGCCTTTTCCTAAATGAAACTATCCACAGGCTTTGGATTCCCTGGACACTTTTCCTAGCTAAAGGAAATTTCTCTCTCTGTACTCCCAATGCATGTTGAAAACCTGGCCCGAGTCAGGTAATAAATGGGGGTGGGGAGATGAGACAGGAGCTGTGGTGCTTTGTTCTTGCTTTTGTTTGTAAAATGAAGCATCTTAAAGGGAATTTTCATTGGACTAGACTGCAGCTTGCTTTCAGCACAGGGAGAAGGCTGCAGAAGCAGGCTACACAGAGCTGTTCTACAGCAGCAGATCCTGTCAGTAGGTAGGAATCCCAATACCTGCAAGTAATCAGGACCAAAACTTAATGACTAATGGTGTCCTATCTTTGAACAAGACCACAGGATGCGTGAAGACAGCTCATTTATGTCATCTGGAGGCAGCCCCACTCAAATGCATCAGCGTGGTAGCTATGCAGTAAAATTTCCTGGGCAATGTGGTAGAGAGAAAAGTTTTGATGAAAAATTTCAAGGTGTTTTCCTCTAATGTGAGCAAGCATAAGCTGCTCCCATTTATTTTATACTGCAGATCAGCAAGATAACACTTTGGCTTCAGCGAATGGAAAGTGCTGGGGAAGTGTGTGCTGCTGCCATAGGGTCTGTGCTGTTCTCCAGCACCGCATTTCTCCCCAGTTCTGTACAGTATCCACAGACTGTTCTTGGAGGATGTGGCTGTAAATGCCAGGGGCATGCTGACGGGACAGTTGCCTGTTTCTCTGCACCACCGCAGCGCTAGCACTTATGAGTGTGCCGAAGGAAAACACTCCTATGTAGCAAAACAGGATGCTGCAATGAGTATGTAGCTTTTCCTGACCAAGGAGAACGCAATGTATCACACAACTCGGTAACGTTGCTTAACATAGGAAACAATCTTGGCTAGGAGATTAAATGGTAGGTAGCATGGCTGACTTGAATTTCTGGTTCTACTTTCCCTCGTCATCGAGCGCATGGCTGAAGTTACAGGAGACCGTCGGGATAGTTGCTGGCTGGAAGGGAGCGGTATAGCGCCTGGGCAGCCGTGAGAAACACAAGGTTACAGGAGTGACAGTTCCTCTGTCTCAACGCCCACTGAGGAAAAACTTTGGCAAACTAGTCTGAACGAAAAGTTTTTAGATCAATCTAAGAAAAAAATCCTCTGTTTTCGATTGCTGGGATTGTCACACTAAATGGCCCAATTAACCCTTCCACAAACTGCCCCGTAGTATAAACTCCTGAACGTAAATCGAGGTGTTACTCCCAAGGGGCTTATCCCGGGGGTATTCTGGCCGAGACCGGTGGTCCTGGCCGAAAGCTGCGGTCAGCAGCAGCCCGTCATCTTCGCCGCAAGCCCATCCCGGGCGGCAGCGGGGAGCAACAGCCGCCTCCGGAGCGCTGGCGGCGGCGCGGGAGCCGCAGCCGGCTCAGGGCTGCCCG